>MU224789.1:1242916-1287040 GCA_018584345.1 Thuja plicata | reverse complement strand
GAACAGAAATTTTGAAGAAAATTATTTTCCGCCATTTCAGGTGGCCCAACTTCCGAAGACCATAAGTCATCACCAGTTGACCCGATCGGCTATTATAACCCCATTTCAGAAACGCCACAAAGCGCTCAACAGGCTTGACCCGCACAAGCGCCCGTCACCCAAATTTTTGACCTCATCCGGGGCCTCTAAAGCCTTCAAAACTGAGTTCAAAGTTTTTGTACCCTGCTGCCAATACCAAAAATTTTCAATATCTTCCAATATACACTTGATCCGGCAATGAAACTTTACTGGCAGACTTATATGACCAAAATGAACCTCCAAGAAAGAAATCAGATCATTCTGAGCACATACGAAAATTACCAAAAATAGTAACTTTCCATAAATAGCAGCTCTGCACAAAATAGCCCTTATTGAATATAAAAACAGAAATATTTTTGGGTGATGCAAGATTTCTCTTACACCCAGGATGCTCCTGCATCACCATCCTACAACATTATTATTTATTATTTATTTATTTAATTTAAATGACTATTTACATATACATACTAATATACTTATTGATTTG
The DNA here is from genome assembly GCA_018584345.1 of Thuja plicata. Classification (NCBI taxonomy): domain Eukaryota; kingdom Viridiplantae; phylum Streptophyta; class Pinopsida; order Cupressales; family Cupressaceae; genus Thuja; species Thuja plicata. The sequence continues at coordinate 1,286,475 of MU224789.1, read as the reverse complement.
AACTTTTCTCTTTTATTTTGAAAGAAAAATCTACATTGATATAGATATAGTAGTATACATGTATATTATTTTAATTTTAAATTTTAGTTTCTTATCGGATCAACCAAGAAAAACTTATGTCTGGACACATACAATATATACATCTTAATGTAAGTATATATATATATTTATGCTTAAATCCTATCTAATTTGAGAATGTGAAAGATTACATATATTTGTGCAAAGAGGGGTTGGTAAAAAGAAGTATTTAATTCTTATACATCAAAAGATTAGGATTTAGAAGTCTTAAGGTAAATAAGTGCACATTTTATAAGTTAGTATCATAAGGGTAAAATTTTCAATTAAACGACTCATATAAAAAATATATTTCCCTTGAATTTTATATAATTTTAAGTCTATTGTTAGGCTTCAACATAATAAGCGATTACAATTTTTATTCCACTCTTCCCTTTCATTAGCAAAAATATTCAAGGTAAATATATTGAAGAGGTGAGATACTTGAAACTCCATTAGTAATCAACTCGAAGAGAAGACAAAATGGTCTTCACCCTACTAATATGATATCTTTAAGATTAAGGAGCTATAGCCATCCGTAAAATCAACAAGAACTCAAAACATTGAATTTTCTTAAAATATTGAAGAGATTATCAATCTGTTTAATTATTATCACTTTTTTTTAGAAAAAATAATTAGTTTGTTTGATAAAATTTGACTTTCCCTCGTATTTATGTGATTTTAAAGGACAATGCTCCAACTTATGCTATTCTTCTAGTATGTGATAACCTTTTCCATCTTAAAATTGTTCTTTTTTTAAAATAAGGTCTTTGTTTATCATTCCTTAGTTGATTCTATTGCCTTTATTTATTTCTAGGTGGATTCCTTTGCTTTAGTTGTCTTTCATTTTCATATGATTTCCCTTTATTATATTCTATTTATTTTTCTATACTCTCAAATGTTTGTTGGACTCACCTATAAACCTTCTAAGCCTATCATTTTCATTCAATAATGCTCCATATTATTTATTCCATTTTTATATTGTCAAAATTTTCAATTAGCTCGAATGTGCACATACAATTATGATACTTGTATTAAAGAATTTGAATCAAATAATTTATAATCTATGAGTCTTCATATTCCACCTTTATCATTGCAAGCAGATTCCGTAGATTCTTTCAGTTTGTAATGTTATCTTTCATGTTATCTATTTTCTTAATTTTCAAATGAGTCAAGTTCCTTTAAACATTGGTAATTTCTTGTCAGTCAAGTTCCTTTAAACATTGGTAACTTCTTGTTTGTTGGTTCTCTCAGAGATTATTTGCAAAGTTTCTTATTTGTATATGCTACATCTAAATTTTTTAAGATAGTTCTTATAAAAAAAAAAAAAAATTAAAACCTGATTGAGAAAGAATGATTGATATAGAATTCTTTATCTAATTAAAAACCACTTTTCTTAAAAGCTTTCCCAGGCGTTTATATTTAAAAGATGAAATGGTAATACAAATGGATTGGAAACTCCCACATGAATGAATTTCTTATTTTTTAGGTTTTTTCTTGAAATGGTCATTTTTAACTATTATTTTCCACAATTGTTTTAAAAATGATTTAAAGCTCATAGTAAACAAGAATAAAATTTCATAAAATTAGTTAGGATTCCATCATAGAGCGCGATACAAGGAGGAGAACGGCCTATTTTTGTACAGGCCTGAACAGTCAACACTGCTCACGCAGCAGACGATATTGAATATTTTAATAATCTTAAATATCAAAGCTTAGCTTTCCTCCTTTCAACTCTGCAGACTTTCCTATTAATTAACTGCTTTACATTCCATGCAATTTGCTCCAGCATCTCCCCTTGATCCCTGACAAATCTTCCGTCAAAAAGATAAATTCACAAATATTCAATTTCATTTAAAGCCAGCAAAGAGGATAAAGGACATGAAAGCATAGCAAGGGAGTAAGTAAATAGATAATTTGTACCCCTTATAAATATAACCCTTGATATATGAAACGTCACAAAGTGAATTCTTCCATTCATCGAGTAAATTGGTGTCAAACTTCCCGGCGTGCTTATGAAATGCTCGAGCATACACACCTTTTTCGTCCTTCATTCGAAGCTCGGAAGGCTGAACTTCATAAAAGACAGGAATGATGGGAGCCCCTGTTTTGAGGATAAGCTGCAGTTCCTTCAAACACCAAACTGAATCTGCATAATTAGGTGAAAATATGACAACGTGAACATATGCTGAGTGAATGGCTTCTTCTATTGATTCGGGTATGTTGTCCCCGACTTGGATTGACTTCTTGTCGAAAAATACCTTCAATCCTTTATTTTGAAGATTATGAAAAATGAGACTGCCTATGCTTTCCTTCACGTCTGGTCCTCTGTGGTTAAGAAATGCATCATACCCACTCTTGGAGGGAAGCCATGAAGATTGCTCGTTTACCATCGCTCGAAAACACGGGCCATGAATGAATGATTCGCCTTGAATTTTTCTCGTGAAATGAAGTTGAATCAATTACGTCCACCATTAAATAATATGGGTTACATGCGATTGAGTGGAGAGAAAAAAGTATTCCATCTGGGGTGGACGAATGGATAAGATTCCGTCCAAGATTCACCTGACCTTAAGAATAAGTAGAGTTGGAATTGCGTGGTTTGTTATCCAAAGTTAGTCGGCTACACATCAGTTTCGGAAATGGTGTAGATGCGTCAGCTTGTGGTGAAAATTTCCAGAAATGCTGTAGAGGACGGCGGTGTACAGTTTATTTTGAGCTTTATGGATTGCATTGAATGGTCTCTGAATTGAATCTGCACCTTTCATGTTTCGAGATTCTGGAATTTCAGTGAACGTAACGCTCTAAGGTCCTTGTTTGGTATACAACGTCAAGTATCCCGTTGTAAAATCAGCTAACAGCGTACATCTTCATATTCCTGAAAAAGTCAATAAGTCGGTCTTCTGGCTGTAAACCCCCATGGGCCATGTTTATGGTCGGTGGTTGTCACTGTGTTTACATAAAGTTTTTATTATTATTTTTGTGTTCGGGGTCACTAAGGATAAAGACGGGGCGAATTCATTGGGTTTGAGATAAATTGGACAAGCTCTAACGTTGTTTCACTTTGATCATAGGAATATGCGGAGGGGTTTCGTGGAAAGAAAATAATTCATTTCTTTCTTGTTTTTCTCGGAGGAATGGTGAAGAAATTTCAAAGAAGTAGACTGATGTCCTGTTATATTTCGTGCTCGTCTTACCCACCTTGAGAGGTGTTCTCGTGTGTTGAATTTTTGGTTCTATAAATATCTAAGTGGGACCTAATGATTGTGATAGTTGTTGATTTAATATTGATATTTATTGATTTAACGTATAATATTTTTTAAAATATTTTACTAATAATTGTGACTTTAAAGTTGTTATTGCTAATGATGAATACTCATAATTAAATGAAATGTATCTCGTATTTTAAATAGCAATAAATTATATGATGCCACATCAGCTCCACAAGTATGTGTGCCCCTTTTACACAACCATTGGTCTCACTTTTTTTTGGACTGTTTTGGACACCTTGGCAAAAAGCATGTTGATGTGGCCTCATATTTGATGATGTGGCCCTAAAACCTTTGTTATAAGCAGGGGACTTGCCAAGTAAGCTACTATAACAAGTTGTGAGTGATTTGAAATTTCCACGTATTATTTTGAGAGGCGCAAAGTTAGGGTGGTCAACTACTTGGTCCTCTCTCCCATATAACATTGTTTTTTGTTTGCGAGGGTTGTGAGTTTTGAGTGTGCATGTATTTAGAATCTTTAAGTTTAATATGTATATTTATCCATTTGCAAATTTTCATTTATTATGCTAGTTATTTCATTAGATCAAGGTTATAGGATATTTATCTATTTATTCATGGGAAACTTAATTATATTTATTCTATATTTATATAATAATTCTTTGGAGTTCTTATAGTTTTTCTCGGCTTATAGGTTGGTAAGATCCTTCATGCCCTCATCAACAAAATTGATTGGTGGAGAATTATCCTATATGATTAGGTTTTTATTTGCAAAAATAATGTAGCTAGTTATGCCTAGAGGCGTAACCATACAATGGAAGCACCTATAAGAGGTTAGAAAAGTGTTTAAAAAAAAAGAATCACTTCGTATTCTAGACAGTTCAAGAATCGCTTGACATTCCTAACACTTATCACTCGCAATTATACTATATCACATGTGCTATGTAGTGCTTCTTGTGTTGCATTATATGTTGTTATTTTTTTATCCAAGCTAGACTCTTATTTACATCTCTATGATTACACATATGTTGTGATGATGTATTGGCATTGTGAGACACATATGGTTATAGTACATTCTTTTGGATTTTACCTGTATCATTACTAACATAGATGATAGGTTATACTTGTGCATATTATTTCAATGATAATATATACATGATGATCTAGTTGTGATGTGACATAATGCTTTATGAGGATATCTAGTTTATTTTGTATGGGTAAATGTTTGATTATGATATCTTGATGTTATCGGTGATTCCCTAATATATGTGCTTTGTTATACTCAATTATTATCTGATTTGTGCTTTAAATGTCACAAAATGTTATTTAATGTGTTAGTTTAAATGAAATGTTTATATATGATGTACATTGATGAATAAATATGAAATGAATGATTTTGTAACATTCAAATACATATGAATGATTACACTACTATAACTTTCTTTCATTAGTTTCATTTTAGATTATTATATATATGTGCTTTGGCTATTTATATTTTCAGCAGATACACTTATTATGTGCATGTTTTAATGAATAGGTGCCAAATATTGACTACACCTAGTTCCACGAGTTTGAGTGTCCCTTATCCTTTACAATGGCATAGGCGATAGATTGACCAATCATGATTTTAGCCAATAGCATCCTTGTATGGACAATGTATCTATAATTTTGTTATATTGCACCCTCAGTTATTATGTTGGTAAAAATTTTGACTTCAATGCATTATTGTGTTAGGCCAGTATTTGTCTATGCAATATAGAGTATATCCAGTTGTAAAAACAAGTTATATTAAAATGTTGGTTTTAATTATTGTTGATTAATTTATGTTGCCAAAAAATTTGTCATTTGAGTATTCTATTCACTGGAGTCGATTTGATATAGCCTTGGTTGGGTTTTGATTATTTGTTTTTTTTAATTTTAAGATGGATAAGTGGCTTTTGATTATCTATTTCACTTTTGAGAAAAAAAAGACTTTATAATGAGAAATTAGAACTCATTTTGGACTTATAAATTTTAGGAGTTCAATTTTCTAAAAACCCTCTTTATGATTTTCATCCCTTTTCTCATTGGATGAGATTTACCTAGTAGTTTTTTGTGGGCATCGACTTGTTGGGACTGCAACAAAATTCTTCTACATTATCAAGCTTTTCAATTGTTTCATGGAGTTTTCAATTTTTTCATCTTTGTTCTGGTGGTTTTCTCCATTGGCAATGTAGGAATTTTTATAAATTCCTTATTTCTTTATTTTATGGATTCTTGTTTATTGTTATTAGTTAGTGGGTTGATAATTAGTATTTCCCTCACGTGTTTGGCTGAAATGTATGCCCAATTGAGGTTTTATGAATTTAAATGGATGACAAATGTGTAAAGTAATGTTATGCTACTCAAATTTTTGGGGATGGATGAAGTTTGAATTTAAATGTCTTTTTGCATTGCTGTGCATTTTTAGACCCAAAGGGTGTTTTTAGTTTTTTTTTTTCTTTTGAATTTTCATTTTCAAGATTTTTTCATGGCCTTAAATGGTAATTTTGGCTTTGGGGCTGATTTTAGCCTCGAATGTATTTTGTGAAAAGTTATAATTTCCTTGTTTTCACAATTGATTATTTCAAGAAACAATGGAATTAATACAAAAAAAAATTATTGTTAGGGGATACGAGACCATTTCCTTGTAATTTGTTCCATGTGGGCGTGCTTTAACACATCTTCCTCTATCTTTGGGTTAGATATGTTTATGGGACTTTGTGACAATCTCACCAATGGGGGAGAGTTTTCACCGAATACAGGAGTATCGACCAAATTTGCTTGAAGAGGTTTACCAGAGAGAGGGCTATCTTGACCTCCAAGCACCTGGTAGTTGGGTCATGGTGGTGTGGGGATAACTTAGTTGGACGGGTGACTGTTTATTTTGGGGGATAGCTAGTTTTTATTCATCGACCTCTAAAACTTCAACATAATGGGTTTCCTGCAATCATTCCATATATCTGGCAAAAAAAATTTCAAAAGGTAGGACAGGTTTTGTATGGTTATCTAACTATATTCATGATATGTATTTCCTTAATATCAACAAAGTTCTAGATGAAAATAAATAACAGATATTGAACATACATATAACCTTCAATCACACATATATCAATAGCATAGTAAAATATTTCATCAAATCATTGCAAAACTAGAACAAAGGACCTAAGGAAGCATACAACATGGAAATTGTTTGCTAACTCTGGGATTAGAAATAACATAGAGCATAGTGCTAAATGGTGTTCCTCATTCTTTCATTAAATTCAAATCCGGCATCACTAGTAGTTACACTAGTGGCCTAGGGGAGCATTAATCTATTCTGAGCTCTAAAACAAGATACCTAAAAACTCTGAAACTTGCATTACTTGTGGACAACTAAATCATCAATTTGTCAACCCTTGCAATGGCATCAGGCTTGGTATTTATAGAAAACTTTAACTACCTAAGGGAATAATCCTATGCTAGCTATTTATATTACATTACAATATTTATAGTCAGTACTACTTGCACTATCAAAATTACCCTGATATAATATAATCATATGAGAAGAAAAGAGACAAAAGAATGAAAGAAGCTCCAAAAAATCTTCCATTGGAAAAAGTGTCCCTGTACTTACAGATGTGATGGTGCTTCCCTGTGAAACATGGGCCATATGCCCCCATTAATGATTTTTCAGTCTTGGTGATAGAGCGGGGCTTCGTATGCCAGATATTAAATACTAGAATGATGACTTGGGACCCGGGAGGTGTCTGTAGTGAACCTTCAGACTAATAGTGACCCGTCATGCCAGGAAGGATGATCATGGATCTGACAACAAGCCACAGATAATGATCAATCAGCTTGGAAAATCTATCGACGCCTATCACTATAAAGAATACAAAATTGGGAATCCATAATTTTGGAATCTGGGAGCTTACACTCGAAGAATAAAGAATGAATCTATAGTTTACCTCTGGTGAAGGATTCCCTGGAGCCTGGAAAAATTTACTAGCCTTTAAAATTTTCATATGCCTCCAGTATCTATAGTATGCCATCTTCTTCTACGTCCTTAAGGCACTTTCAACAATCAACAAAACTTTAAAAGTTATCGTCGACATCCTTGACCTTTTCCTATAACTCCGAAGCCACCTTGGCTGTGTCATGGGACTTGAGCAGCATCTGGGAGAGTTCTACCATTACGGCGCTACTAAAATCTCCCTCAGAACGGAATTGAACCTCGACCATTTCATCAAACTTACCAAGTATAGAATCAATGGGAGTATAAGTCTCAGGGCTAAGAGGATCAGCCGATTCAATTTCCTTTATGAGAAATGGTGGCCTCCATTTTTGTTGGTGTATCATGTCCCCGGAAGAAGTCTGGGAGATACTCAAACATAAAACTTCTTATGGCCCCAATTTGCTGGGCCAACCATTCTTCCACCACCAGTGCATTCTTCTTCATAACCCTTACTGATTCAACATCACCTTGAGGGAGTTGTGTCCCAGAGACAGAAGGTCCGGGTGTTTCTAAAGCGAGGGTCCACACTAATTCTATCAGGAGTCAGAAAATATTGGCATTTGTAACCTTCAACTCCTTCACCTTTTGGGATTAATTCTCATACCAAGCATGAATAACCTGGCTTGCTTCATTCAAGAGGTCCAATTCCCCTTGTTGCATTCTCTTTCCCAGAGGCACCTTCGTGATTACATACTCTTTGATGGAAATCTCCAAGTCTTCTTTTCCTACTAGAGGGGTGGAAATTATTCCCACTACCCTTCGGGTGCTGTGAAGGGTGCGGGCCTTCTTAGGCCTCTTTGGGACTAGGCCTTTGGCCAACATTTCTACAAGTGATAGTGTGGCCATGATGGTCATTAAAGATTTTATTTTATGGAATTCCACTAACCACTATGGTGGGGCGACTGGCCCTCTTATTAACATACCCGAAGTTAAAGTATCCTCAAGGTTTAATTCAGGTTCTCCCCTGGATGTGTTATCTTCTATATTTATGGGATCTTAAACTTTATCTCTTCTCTCCCTCCATACCACCTCCTGGGATATTGTCCATAGGTGGGCTAGATGGTGGAGGCAGCTGAGGCAACTCATTTAAATCTACTTGCTAGAATATGGCCACAACCCTGTTGGTCATTGCATCAGGTGGTGTCAGCAAACTATGATCACTAATTGGGCTCAAGAACACTACATCAAAGGTTATGGTCATTTCTGGAGGTCTGATTTCCTTGTCAGTTGGTAATGGCTCCATGGCCAGATTACTTCTCTTTTCTTGTTGTATCCCTATTTCTTCTTCAACCTCTTCTAGTCGGGATACATCTCCTCCTTGGACTGCAAACTCTTTGGGTCCTGTTGATTCATGTACATGAACCTTAGTTCCTATTTATGTTATTTCTTCTATTGTTCTATCAACCATATCATGCAACTCTTTGAGATCACCTATTAGGAAGAAATCATCAATGTTGATCAGCTCTATTTCCAGAGGAATTTCTTAGTGATCCTCATTTTCAAAGGAGGAGGAGAAAGAGAGTACCTGGATATCAGGTACATTCCTAGGCTTAGGTTCTAGGTTTCTATTCCATGGGGGCTTGTTTTTCTTCTACTTCTTTCTTGTTTTGACCGACACCCTAGGATCTGCAGCACCCCAGGATTTGCTGCTGCCATAGTTCCTACAATCTCTGCTTCACATGGTGCACTTAGGAAAATGGTCAGAGAGGGAGAATCTCCTAGCAGGGGATAGGAGCATACTAGGGTAGCTCTGAGACCAAAATTCACTCCAGATTTTTCTGTATCTAATTATTTCTGGGAGTGCTCAAATTTATTACCCAACTGCCCCATCGGGGGGCTAAAATAGGATCCACGACTTGAGGTGGGGTGCCGACTTTATGCTTTCCTTGGGATTTATATTTCTCTATGGCCTGGGAACCTAAGGCTTCCAAAAATGGGTTGTCAAGCTAGACACTCTTCAGGAAAACCCTCACGAAATACACATGGTTATGCTGAATTACTGTTCTCAAGATGTCCTCGATACTCAAAATATCTAACGTATCTCAATCTATCGGAGGGAGGTCCATCTTGTCTATGCATGTATCATTATACTTGAGGTCCTCTTGTGGCCCGATGTCTAAAAAATTCCATGGGAATGTCTAGAGTTTAATATTTTCCATCATTCCTTTCCACATTTTGGTATATTGCCGCTTTTGGATGTCATAGTTGTTTTAGCAATTAGCTCAAAAATATTCTAAGTTTTTAACATGGGGGTTGACACTTAACTCTCCTAGGAATTTTCCTTCCCAGTCACCATAGAGGATCATAATTATTACAACTAAAAGAATATTTGGTTAAGTTCAGGCTACTTAGCTCATTTTCTTCTTCCAGGGCCACGGTAAGGGAGTAGGTGTATTCTCTGCAAATGAATGGGAACGTCGGAGTAGTGAATTTATTGAGAGAGGTCAAGACATGTGCCTCCAAAATCTACCTATAAAATTCCAATAAAATTATACTGTCCCCATAATGTTTGGGAAATAGGAAGGGTTGCCTAAAAAATCTTGACATCCAAATATAGGTGTGCAAGGAAAACTGGATGAAGTAGCATCCCCACAGACCAACCATGCCCATGCCCTATGGGGATAGTCTATACCCCTGGTCACCAGTGATTGCCTTTTTATTATGGAAGATGAAGGTGTCATTGAGTCTACAAAAATGGGGGAAATTAAAGTCCCACTAAATCTGGGGGAAGTAGTCCCATGGGGTGGACTTACCATCTCCCTCCTAAAGCACACCAACTATTGTTAGACCCTGGATCCCCAGGTTCTATCAGGCAAAGGTCTAGAGGATGTAGGGGGTCATATAAAACTTATGTTTTACTTCAAACTTCCTCATCTAGATGTCCACATGCTTGGTGATGATGTCAGCCTAGTCAAAGCAATCCTTATTGGTGGTCATACCATATAAAAAGTAATACATCCAAGCGGAGAATTCCTGGGCATGGGGCTCCCTGAAAATCTTTCACAAAAATATGATTTCCTGCCTGGATGGGCTCCTTGAAGTTAGAGTGAGGGATATCTATCTACATTTTATTGGGATCCCAACATGGACTTTTAACCATTCAATGTTGAGATAGCGTCGGGCTAGATCGGCTTCTCCCTCAAACTATCTAAGGGAAGCAGCCTTAGTGAGACTAGTAGAAACTTGGAAGCGTGGGATGTACCACCCATTGGAGGTTGCATCATGTTCCAAAGTGACAATGGGAACCAGGGATCACAGGGGGTTGGGAGAACCTAGCACAACAACCAAACTACCTAGATTGTATCATCTAGCCAGGATAAAAATTAGCTCTGGTGCTTGCACTGAGTAGGGAAAACCAACTGCTTGAATGATACTAGATGCTGCTAAGTTAACTGAGATAGATCCATTGGCCCATTGTAGTTGATGAATTGCCTAAATTAGGCCCTGCAATTAGGCCCAAGTACCAAAATCTATGTTTGTGATCTCTTTATGGGCAAACTCAATTTAGGACCCCATAATTATCCCTGCTTTATAATATTTATGGGTTAGCGGGAGCTTTGCCAATGCCCACAGTTCCTTGTTCATCTTGCTGGTACCTACAACAGTACTTAGGAGTTTAGAGCTCTCAGGAGGTGAAGATTCTAAAGCCATTTCTATATTTAACCTATACCTACAAACTAGACAGTCGTCATTGTATAAACATTAAAAGATTCTAGACATTGGAGGCTTCGAGAGTGATCTTACTTTTCACCTGAAATAGATAAATCATTAAGGCATCTTAAAGGTGATCATATGTCTAACAATTGTATGCAATTATAACACATGAATCATTTATTGCGCACCAAATACCCAGAATGATGACAAAAAGGGTCACATGAGATGAATAATTTTGGGCTTACCAACGCACTCGACATTAACTTTGAAATGACAACAATCACTAGTGACAAGATAGGTGGCCCTGGGATCATACTTTAACACGTGCATACCCACTTGGCTAAGTAATGACATTTAATAGATAGTTGTTCTATCATGGGTTACATAAATGTTATTTGGGACAAATTTTAAGTGCTCATTCGTCGGAACTAACTCCGTCATTAAGATGAAAAGGACAAAGGCGAGAGAAAAATTAATAGCATGCTAGTGAGCTCACCTCTGTGACTGACATACCCATCACCTCAATGTCCAAATTTTCACTAACCAGGATGGTGAACCTGCTTATTAGGTGGACATGGTTCTCATAACTTGTAAAAAATTCAAAGAAGAAAAAAAAGTTCCTTAGGAACTACCTCCATAGGAATAAAACTAGGTAAGGCTCTCAAGGACACAATGTCTCTTTAGTGTAGAAAAATAGAGCTATACAGACTTGACAAACACACAAAATAACTCACACAGACTACCCCTGGCATACAGAGCACCAAAACATTTACAGGGCCAATCTTTGACTTAAAAGATGTGACCAAGTATTTATAGAGAACTTCCATGCTCTAAAGACCCAAATTTATAGAATTTAAAAACTCTAGAACACAAAATAGACTACTATCTACAAAAAATTTACAACTCAAAGGGTGGGCATGTCGGCTTTGAGTTAGACAAATACAAAAGGAAAAGAGATGCACCAGGTTCAAGGATGGTATCCTGCCAAATGGAAGATGCAACCTAAATGACAAAGCCAAACAAACTCCCATAAAATACAAGGAACACACTCAAAGAAAATGAACAATGGGGACTAACACATACAAATGGAACCGAAAACCAGGCACACAACAAAATGAAAACCAGTAAAAACCAAGGAAAATGAGAAACACATAGAGAAGGAAAAGGAAACCAAACTAAATAAATAGAAAAGGAACCCAAGATCCTACCTAGAACTCAAAATGATAAAAGGGGGTACTACAAATGACCTCACTCTATCACCTAAATGATCTTCCAAAATCGTCGAACACACCTCTGCACCATCTAGCTCAGACATTTTAGCTTGGAAAAAAAATTACCTCACTCTCAAGATAATTCGCCAAAAGGTAATTAGTTTGCAATAAAGGTAAAACTGACAAGTTAAAAGGCCTTAAATAATTCATAGAAGAGTGCATTAGTTTCCAAAATTAATTTTGAGAAACACACCGACGACTGGAGTCCAGACTCTAAAACATCTAGCGATCATTCTTCTTCAACAGAAGAGGAATGATCGTCGAGTCTCAGAGGCCAAGAATCACCAGCATGAGAATGGAACACCAAGAATTGTGTCCCAGAGAAAGTGAAGGACACAAAGGAAAGACAAAGACCAAACAAGGGCAAAGGCCCAAAGAATAAGGAAGAAACGAGAACCAAGCTAACAGAAAAAAGAAAGGAAAACAAAACAAAGGGGGACCCAAAATTTTGCACACAAAATGTAGGGACGGGTATGCATGGCATAATATGATCTCAAGACATTCGTAGTCTTGTTCCAAGACCAATTGAGTCCTCCTGATTTGAAAAATGAAGCTAATACCTTTATGAGACTTTTGGCTTGTGTTTTGTCCTTTGCATTTACTTTGTTATTGATCCACCCTTTGTGGGTTGATATCACTATGATATTTGGATGTATGGTGTTGAGACTACATCTAGGAGCATAGTTGGATTATGAATATGTGTCAATATCCTGAGGGACTCATGGTATTGGTTGAGATCAATTGAGAATATCTTATCTCTTCATGATTTTTGACCTTGAGTCTTGTATTATATTATTTACTTTATCCTCGTTTTATAAGAAGATCCTTTCATTTGATGTTTGAGTAGTAGAGTGGAGTAGCTCTCCAAGGTGGGATGGGACACAAAGAGATCAGAAAGGTAAACCATAGGGATTTATTAATAAGAAATGATAACTAAATAAATAAATTGGGTTAAACATAATAAAAAGATTGAATGTGACTACCTTTCCATCTAAGTAATATTGATTGGGTATGTTCTTCCTTAGTGTCTGAGTGACATTCATGTGTCATAGTACAATTTCATTTGTGGACGTTGATACGGTACATTACCTTTCTATTTGAAAATATTGATATGGTATAGATTTATCATTTTCAATTGTATATGTTGATATAACTTAGTACAACATCCTTGATGAGAGAAAGATGGATCAAAGCCGCATGGGCCACCATTTGTCATGTGATGACACTCCCACTCTTGAGTCTATGTATCAAACCTTTGTTTAGGTGTGAGTAATGGCCTTGTATACATGTGACATGTTGTACTATACTTTAAGTGGTTGCACTATAATTTTTGTGTCACCCCTTGATTCTTTCAGTTTTATGGCATGTGTGTTAGCCTACTTTTTGTGTGTGCATTCCATATGCTTAAGCTATGTTACTATCTCCATTAGCACAATCGGGTGGTCTAAGGGAACCACATGGTTGGGTGGCATAAAAAATCACTATTAAGGACCAACATATAGGTGATGCACCACTTCTGTTGGTATGGTGTTGAGTATGATGTTCTCTTCTCCATCCTTTGTTCTTTCTTTCATTGATTTTGTATTATGATGCCTTGTTCAGTAGATTAGTTCATTTTGTTTATATTGTCTATATCGAGTAAATTTGATCTCAATTTCATGTATCTGTTACTCCTTGATGTGGATGTTAGCTATATTGGACCATACAGTTGTGTCAAAATTATTTTTTATGCAATTTTCCTCTCTCCAGGCAATTATTGTCATTCCTCTGCAGTCCCTATGTATATGTTTGAATTAATCTTGTAAACACATCCTGTATTTCTACATCTATATCCTCTATTTTTTTATCCTTGTACACTTATTATAATTTAATGTTTTGTAGGGTCAGGGTGAATTAGGGTTAGGGTTTTGGATACCCTTTATTCTTTTGATCAATTTGAGGTATTTACTTTCCTTATAAAATATTTCTATAATCTAATTTTTCTCATATTTCAATTGGATATTAAAATGAACCTAGAGTAGTTGATATCAAGGACAGACTTAGTCTCCTTAGTGGACAATCATGAATGATATCAAGTTCCTTCTTGTAGATTTCGTTTGACATTATCATTTCTCTCACCAGATACCTCATAGAGTATGTACATCCATTCTACGTTTGTGAATTGGGGTTGTCATGAAACCCTTGGAAGCATTTTAGACTTCAACTTGCACTCGATCCTGTAATAGTTATTGTATGTTTTATATTTTCTTATGAAATATTCTTATGCTTTTCCACTCATTTTATGGATGTTGATTAATTATTTTTCAAAGAACAAATTAATAGTACTTGTATTACCCTTATGTTCTCAGGGCTCCTTGGTGAGGGATTACATTCTCTTGACATTATCTAATGACTGAAGTGACACATAAATAGATGTAAATTATTAGCAAGTTATTTTTTAATACATGGAAAAAATTATAAGCAAGGAAGTGAGTTGATTATGACTAGAGACATTCCCTATAGTGGTACTAGGAAGGAATGAACAACACCATGTATATAAAAATTAACTGGTAGTTAAAGAAGCATGTTCAATACAATCACATCATGTAGAAATTAAAATATATGGAAATTACAAAAGAAGCATGGTCGTTTCAATTGCATGTTAACTTTCTACTTATAAAACAAATAAATATCATCACAACATTTTGTAATAAGTTATACCTTTTGACCTAGTAATAATTCTACATTTACATCACAGACAAGTATCCATATATGTTTGTGGGATATAGTATATACTATCCTCATGTAAGTAATATGTTAGCACTTTGTCCAATTCTAAGGTAGGAAAACCAACTTTATGTAATTTATCAGTAGTTAATCTTGTCATGCTTTTTTTGACATTCATAATATTTGTAAGTTTTGTAGATTGTGATTTGTAAGGGAACCAAGAAAGAAAAATTTTAAAAAATGAACATATTAGAAGTTTTGAGATGCATATTTTCTTTGGATTACGAAACAACATAAACATACAACTATACATTTTTTGGTGCAATATATTTTCTTATTTAATATTCAAATTAGAATTCTTTGCATGTATGTGTAGGGCCATTAGGTTTTTGTATTTTTTAGCTTCTCTCCATTTAGATGACAAATACTAATAGATTATACAAGTCTATATTGGTAGAAAAATAATAGAATAAAGAAAAAAATTTAATGTTAATAAAATCTTCCTTAGTAACATTTTAACAAAATTTAAAAATATCGTGTGCAGCTATAAATCATGTTGTCTCGTTGTCTATTTTAAGGATTTTCTCTCTTTGCTTTCTATTTTTTATAGGAATTTAGTCACCTTGGTAAGTTTCTCTATATTGCTTTCATAAAAGTTGCCAAATTAATGAAATTAGATAAGATACCTACTCTATAAAATGGTTATAAAAATACAAAATACTTAATAAAGTTAGGATAAAATTATATTTCTCAAGGTTTTCCATTTTTCATTACAGAAGATCCACCTTGAAAATGAAGACAAATAGCTAAATTGGAAGTATACAAAAGGTGGAATGAAGTAGACAAATGAAACTAAATGTTAATATATGAAACATCATCCATCTTCAATAGTCTGTTTGGTGAAAATTTCTTTTTTCTTAATAATTTTTTATTCAATCATATCATTTAGTTTCCTTTCTATATGTTATCCTTTCTTTCCACTAGTCTTAATGAGCATAGGAAGAATCCTGACTCCTTGGGACTCCATGAAGGCCTTACTTTACTTATCATGGAGTACACTAAGTATATGTTTGTTCTCCATAATCCCTCCTAGACTTTAAAATAAAAACTTGGAAATGCCTAGAATTCAACTTTTCATTACTCTAATATTTCCATTGATTGGGAGGATGACATTTTGACTGAGGAAGCTTGCTTTCATATGAATTAAAAGAAGAAGGGTAAAAATGATTCTCGACCTAAGTCCTCAAAAAATGGCTATGAGACTGACGAAGATGAGGACTATGTCCCCCATATTTCTCAGCTTTGTGATTATTAGTGTTGGAAATAATTGGAAGTGTGTACTGAGAGGGGAGGGGTGAATTAGTACCTCTAAAACTTTTATCTCTTTTATCCTTTATCTTTTATGTAATCAATTGTTTATCCAACCATCTGATCTATACTATCTTTGTGTAAGGCATATCAATTATTTAACTTAATCAAACATGTAAACATTTAGCGAAACATTCATGAAAGTAATTGATTCATGACACCTGATATGATATCACAGAAAAACTCTGTAAGAAGGTAAAAACTGTGGTGGGGATGGAACCCAAAAAATCTTCACTATCTGAAAATTAGAAGGGGTCGGTTAAGGCTTACAATTTGATCACTTCTGATGATCTACATTGTTAGGAGTATCATGTGGAGACATGCTAAAGTCTACTCTATTAAGAGCTTTACCAACGCTATTTAGTGTGCACTGGGTTAAGAGATTTATAATAGGATTGTTAAATCCACCTTTCTTGAAAAGATTTTTACTTTTGCTTCACTTGTTAGAATGTAAGAAAATTAATCATTGACCTGAGTGTATGAAACATATTATTTATGATTACATATGCATTCAATATTACATGTATATATGTATCATCTATTGTAATTGAATAATACCTTTGTTGCTCAGTAGCCTCTGTTCTTGGTTCTTGATAGCCAATTTAGTCTTTTGATGTTCTGGTTCTTGAAACTCTTAGTCTGATCCATAGATGTGTTCATTGGCTACATTCATCCTCTCCTCATACATTTATAATGATTAAAATATCTATTTATAAGATAGATTTGCCTAATTAAGTTTCACATAAAACAAACTTAACTCTATGATCATAGGTTTACAACTTTACCTTGATCTCCTAGTCTGCATGTTTTCTATCAGTTAGACTGACAAAAACAATTACAATAATTTTTTTTTTCCCTTAATTAATTATTTTAAAACAAAACAAAGCCCTATAAATAGAATATGAGTGTTTTATCTGACATGGAAGTCAGATCCACTTTTCCCAAAATGTAACTGACTTTCAGTGTCTGATGCTCGGTTTGCACTGTTCATGTTCTCTCAGTTTGCACTGTATCTGCTCGTCGGGTTCCTCTACTAGTTTCCTCCGGTTGGGTTCCACTTTATCTCTTAGGTTCCTCTTGAACTTAACACATTTGGTGATCTCTGATATATGTACTTTCGGTGATCTCTGAAAGTATGTCTTTCGGTGAAGGTTTACGAAAGGTTCAAAAACTATTTTCCATTCGTATACTAATGGAAAAATAATTTCTTCAATCTCCCCATTTGAAATTAGTATCAAAAACTGATATGTTCATGAATACTAAATTTTTTAGTATGTACACCATGTATATATCTTGTCTTTATTTGACTCCCCCTATCTGTGTGCATTATAGTATACATGAATATGTATATTTATGCTTTCCTTTCTTTATTTATCCTTTTCACCTTATGATATATGAACATATATTTTCCCCCTTTTTTAATATTAAGGATAAAGACGTACAACTTACAAGTTGTCAAATTTTTGGCAAAAATGTGTAACTTACAGATTGTCCAGAATGTGGGAATGAGAGTTTGTCATTTCTTCCATCATCGGTTCCCATTTCTCCTCAAGGTGTTCCAAAGCCATGTTCTCTAATGTAATTCTGGCATGCATATCATAAATGATGTCTAGGATAGACATTTCTAGGGTAGCAATCAATGTTCTTGCCAGTGTCATGTGTTGTTGTAGTAATGTAAGGTTGGGTAAAATTAGAGCTTGTAGCTCGGTTACTTCATCTCTAAACTTTGATTCTGCATTTTTAATGTCTTGTCTCAGCTTTCTTGCTTGCTTTAGCTGTTCATAGTGCAATTTGATTACATCTTCATTGTTAGTGAGACCTTGTGCACTTGCTTGTAGATCAGCATCGATTTGTGCTATATTTTCACTATACTCTTAAGTGAGTTGATCTAAAGTGCATAACATTTGGATTAAGGTTATAGCTTTTAAAATAATGGGGTCTAATGTACTTACAAGTTTAAATAGCTTCACCTTGTTCTTTTCCACTTCTTGGCTGATTTTCTCTACTAGTTTGAATTAGAATTTCTTCTCTGCTCGTTCTTCAGTTGCCTTTACAACATCTAGATTCTGAGATGTGATAACTTCTATGAGAACGGCCAATTGATCAAGTATAGGAGTATCTTTATCAAAGTTAGTGTCGGGTAATATCTATTGTAGTATGTCTTTTGTAGTTTTGAGTACCTTTATTTCTATTGTTGCCTTCCTAAGCTTATCTTGGATATATTTTCTCTCACAAAGTCTTGCATACTTTGTTAGTTCAGTTGGATCCAATGTTCTAGGATCACATACTAGAATCTCAATAATTTCATCCAAAGTAACTGGATTCTTATTTTTTTTATTCTTCTTCTTTGAGATTTGAGTGGATGCAGATGTGTGAACTACTAGTGCTAGTTCATTTTTCTTCTCTGAAGTGCTTGGTGAAAGCTTGGTAGATGAATTTTATTTTTCCTTCTGCTCAGTGTCAACTTGTAAATCAAGTGAAGACGCCTCCTTATTATCCTTGGGTGTATCTACAGATTTTTCTTTTTTATTTTTCTGATGTATCATCTTTCTTCTCTTCTTCACTTTTCTCTTTCTTCTCTCAATCTTTTGCTTGCTGCTCTTCTTCAAATTTCTCTTTCTTCTCTCCATCTTTTTCTTGTTTCTCTTCTTCACTTTTTTGATTAGTGTATTTTTCTTTCTGTACATCAGTAGTATCTTTCGGTTCTTCAAATGTGTCTTTTTCTTCTTCAGATGCATCTTTTTGTTCTTCTGATGCATCCTTTTTTTTGCATCACCCTTTTCTGTTGGTATGCTCTCATCTTTGGTAGGTTTTTTCTCCTTTTCCAAGGTTATATTGATGGCTTCCATCAATATTGGAATATTTCTCGGTATGTTCTCCTATGCATTATCAAATGTAGTGTCTTGTTTGTCGGTCTAGTCCTTGACAACAGTGACATATTCATCTTTTTGAATTTCGTATGTAGGATCATTGGTGATGTCAATGATTGTATTTTCTACAATGTTTTCCATAGTGGTGTCCAGCCATGTCTCATCTGCAACATCTATATCCTTGTTTCCTGTAGTGTCCATTTCCTCTTTGTCCAATTCTACATCTTTGATGATAATTAGTTTGATGCTCTCGGTAGCTCGATCATCCTTGGATTCTTAATTTTTAGTAAGAGCTCTCCATCACTCGGGACTTGTATCCTTTTCAGGAATATCAATTATTTTCCTCCATTCAGCTTCACTCTTTTTGTCTAGATCCAGTAGATGACCTTTAATCACTTGGTAGGCTCTCATCTTCGGTGAAAACCTTTTGGAATGGACCTTCATCATTTCTTGGATTTCCTCCATATTTGATTTAGGAGGCATGACTGATACTAGGGCTCTTTCCCTTATTTCTTTCTCTAAGTGCAAGGAAAATGTCCATCTTGTCGATAGCCTATCTTGAAGTTCTTTGGGCATACTGTGTGCCAGTTGCATTGGGAGGTATTTGAATATGCACATCATCTTGATGATTGCCTCCTCAATCTTATTTTGATCCAAGGGATCCAATGTTAACCATTTCTTGACCTTCCTACTATTTACTGAACCTATTTTGATAATTGAGGCACATACCTCATCAACTATTTCAAGTATCTTGTTATTTTCCTCTTGAACACCTTCATCATGTTCTATGTCCTCAATGTCCTCCTTGGTTCTAATGAGCCTTCTTCTTTTTGTTGGCCCTCTTTTCTATGCTGGAGGTTTCCTCTTATAGTTACTTACTTGACCTTTCTTCAATGGTGAAGGATTTGTGTCCTTAGCCGTTTGACTTCTTTTCCTTGTAGCGGCTGTAGTTCTTGGCTTCTTAGTTGGTGTAGGTAATGGAGTATCTAACTCTATAGACTCAGAGTCACTTTCCTGCTTAGCTTCACTAATGGGTGACTATCCCTCAGTTTCTTCTATCTATTTGGTTTCTTCCTCTGTAACCAATAATGTTTTCTTCAAGTTCTTGACCATTTTTTCCTTCATCCTATCTATATGTTTCACAACAAAGCCAGTTTTGATTCTCACTTTGGCTTCTTCATAAGTGTCAAACTTGGGTTCTTATTTATCTAATGGCTCATTTATCAATGCATCAATTGCATTGGATGCTTGATCTATGTTCACTTCATATTCAAGTAGTTGTAGCCATGCTTTTCTTGGTATAACAAGCTTGATCTATGTTAAATCTGTGTCTACCATGAAACATATATCATTCTTGAATTTCTCAATTAATTTCTCGGGGATCCTTACTCTTTTTTGCATTCTCTCCTTGAATACAGTAAAGTGCTCATCCATAACTGACTCAAAATTGTCTCCCAGTGATTTTATAAACTCATTGATCTGTATGGTGACTATTCTTGTTGTATCCTATTTCACTTCTCCTATTGATGTAAAAGATTCCTGGAAGTAAAAGAATATGTACATGATAAGTGAACCAAACTTACATGAATTTGATTTCACATTCATGATTGTCTTTAGGTTCTCTTCTAGCATCTTGAGTAGAAGTTCTAATAGATCCAATTGAGTTCCTTTCTTCACAATTTTATATATTATATCCACTACCTTGGATGCTATGTTGTTCATCCTGCTAGCTTGAAATAACTTGTATCCTAATTCACATGCTCCAAATTTCATTTCCTCATTGGTGATGGTGGATACTCTTAGTCCTCTTCCATCCCATGTAGCTTCTATATTTTTTTTAATTTCAGCCTTGGGCAGGTGCTTCAATGCCTTTACCTTATCGGTTATTTGATAACCGGTGACCGCATGAATAACATCTCAGGTTATTTGTTTAGGCTCATCCAGCCATATCCTATGATTGTGGATTCTGCTTAATACTAACTGAATCCACTCAGTCTTAAATACTTTCATGAACCATAAGGCATTTGTGAGCCCTTTTAATTTGATGTTCTTATACTCATCTTTAATAGTTCCATCATCTTTACATATCTTCTTAAAATCTTGTTCGACCTCTAGGTCACCAATTTCTGCAATGTTACAGTGCATGTATGCTCGCACGTCTTTAATGAGCAAAACCCTATATAGTATTCATGAGAATGCTCCAGCATTGTTGGGTTATGATGCAACCTCTGGGCATATCTTGTAATTTGGTTCTACATAGGTAGAGTTCTTGACAAGATTGACCTTATTCTTCTCGATGCTCTTCAACTTAGCGGTTCTTGATGTTGTGGCCATTGTTTCAGAAATTTAGGGCTTTCCATAAAAGATGAACATAGTTCTCGGTTATGCTGAGTAATTACTTCAACCTCTATAGTTGTAACTGATCTACATGGAGTACTTTGTAATGGATTGGAGTCACTATGTAATTTTGTTGCTTCTAGCCCTATTTTCGCTCTAGTCGCTTCGCTCAAATCGCAGGTGAGAAATGAAACCTTTCTCTCATCTATTTATAAACTTTCCCCTAGGTCGAGTCATTAATTCTCAACCACTCCTTGTTGTGTGAAGACAGTCATCGATTGATACACTAACTTCCCTCTTGGTGACCATGTGATGCTTTGGGGCAGTCGTCTAACTTGTTTCTTTTACTGATAAGTTTCAGTTTAGCGAAGGCAACTTTGTCAGCTTTTTATGATTACTGGCGGATCTCGGTTTACACTAGAAACTTTAGCTTTTACATGTTAACCGACGATTCTCGGTAAGTGCAGACAATTCCACTTTGAATATATATCGATGAATTTTGGTGTGTATTAACCAATGAAATATTTTTTATAGAATTTAAAAAATAATACCATAGTGCATCTATAATCATGCTAATTTTCTATTTTAACTATGTATGATTGGAACTGATGTAAAATATAACTTGGTGTAATGCAGTTCCATACTAACTTGTTCTTCTTAGGTGGGGTGGTGATGTCACTAGATCCATTAGATAGGGTGTTACCAATTGCATTTCCTGGTCTAGCTTCATCATTGTTTGTACCTTCCTCCACATTTTTTTTCTCATCTTCCTAATGTCTTTAATGGTGTTTCCATTGGAAAAGGTGTTGGTCTTTGTCATTTGGTCTCTGTAATCCTTCTTGAGATGACCAAATTTATGACAGTGTAAACATGCCATTCCAGGTTTATTTCATCCTCTAGGATTTCTTGACCATTGTATCATATAATTTGCAGCAATGTGACCAAATCTTCCACATGTTGTACAATTTTCCCAAGTGTTGTAATCCCATACATAATGGTTACTGACTCTTTTTGGTTGATGGACAATTTCTTGACCTTTTGGCTTTCATGCTTTCTTTTTCTTCTTCTAGCATTCAAGAGTAGTGTTCCCATGAATTTTGCAAGTAGGATAGTATTTTTCCATCTAGGTTTCCTTCTTTGGTTGTTTCATCTCAGACTTACATTCATATGCTTTATGTCCTTTCTTGTTACATTTATGATAGAATCCTATGAATGAAGATGTGCGGTTAGGAATACCTTCCATTTTTCTCCTGCATACATTTCATCTGTGGCCTTGCTTTCCACAATGATTGCATGTCAGCTTTCTTGGTCTTGGATTTGCATAGACATTCTTTTGATCAGCTTGATTTGGTGATTCTTCATTCTCGGTATAGCCTAGTCTGATGATGTTGTTGGATCTCCTTTGTCCATCAAGAAAATCATCCATTCATTTATTGATTTCTTCAGCTCATTTGATTATCTCATTATGCTACTACTGAATTTTGAATTCTTGTTTCAACTTTTCATTTTCTTCCCTTAGCTCACCAATAGCTTCTATTATTTCAATGAGTTCAACATTCATTCTATTTTCCTCTTGACTCATTAGAATAATCTGATTTCTAATCTCATGATGATGTTCTATAAGTCTCTATATTTCAGACTCTTTTTCTTGTATCTTTTCAGTAATCTTTCTTCTATCATCAATATCTAGTGTTCTCTCTACCTCATCTTGTCTAGCATTGTTCATGACATCAATCATTCTTACCATCTATGTCTCTTGACTGATTTGCAAAGATTTCACTTGTCCAGCCAGATGTTGATTGATTTCATTTAATCTTGTGATGCTTTCTTCTAATGTATCTGATGCTTTTCTTGTAGTAGATCCTGAAGACTCAAATAGATCTGGTATTTCTTCCTCTTGGTAATCTGACTCAATACAACGAGATGCCTTAATCTTTCTTTCATCTAACAGTTGTCTCATCTTGATTCTACCTTCTTTATACTACTCATAGAAGATCTGAATTTCTAGCTTCTGATTCTCAATACTTTTTCAAGTCTATACTTCTCCATTGTATGATCTTTTCTCTTAAATATTGAAGCTTTTCCAAATAAGAGTTCCAACTCTGATACCAATTGTTGGAAATAATGGGAAGTGTGTACTAAGAGGGGAGGGGTGAATCAGTACCTCTAAAACTAATATCTCTTTTATCCTTTATCCTTTATCCTTTATGTAATCAATTGTTTATCCAACCATCTGATCTATACTATCTTTGTGTAAGACATATCAATTATTTAACTTAATCAAACATGTAAACATTCATGAAAGTAATTGACTCGTAACACATGATATGATATTGCAGAAAACCTTTGTAAGAAGGTAAAAACTATGGTCGGGGTGACAGCCACAAAATCTTCACTATCTGCATATAGGAAGAGGTCGGCTAAGGCTTACAATTTGATCAATTATGATGATCTACCATGTTAGGAGTATCATGTAGAGACATGTTAAAGTCTACTATGTTAAGAGATTTAGAAACATTGTTTAGTGTGCACTCGGTTAAGATATTTACAATAGGATTGTTAACTCCGCCTTTCTTGAAAGGATTTTTACTTTTGCTTCACTTGTTAGAATGTAAGCAAATTACTCATTAACCTGAGTGTATGTAATCTACTATTGTAGATTATAGATCCATTCAAGATTACATGTATATATGTATCACCTATTGTGATTGAATAATACCTTTTGTTGCTCGGTAGCCTCTGTTCTTGGTTCTTGATAACTGATTTCATCTTTTGTTGTTCTGGTTCTTGAAACTCTCAGTCTGATCCATAGATGTGTTTTTTAGCAACATTCATACTCTCCTCATACATTTATAATGAATAAAACATCTATTTATAAGATAGATTGACATAATTAAGTTTCACATAAAACAAACTTAACTCTATGATCATAGGTTTACAACTTTACCTTGATCTCCTAGTCTGCATGTTTTCTATCAGTTAGAATGATAAAAAAAATTACAATAATATTTATTTTCCCTTAAGTAATGGTTTTAAAAGAAAACAAAACTCTATAAATAGAATATGAGTGTTTTATCCAACGTGGAAGTCAGATCCACTTTTTTTGGGATGTAACTGACTTTCAGTGTCTGATGCTCGGCTTGCTCTTAAATTAGTTTTATTGTCTTTCGGGTTGCACTATTTTGTTCTTTCATCTTGCAATGTAATTGTTCTCCCAGTTTGCACTGTATCTACTTGTCAGGTTCCTCTATCGGTTTCCTCCTATCAGGTTCCACTTTATCTGTCGGTTTCCTCTTGAACTTAACACATTTGGTGATCTGTTAAAGTCTATCTATCGGTGTATGTTTACCGAAGGTTCAAAAACTATTTTCCTTTTGTATACTAATGGAAAAATAATATCTTCAATTAGGTGAATGTCCCTAATTCCTATTTTTTTAACCAGGTTAGGGATGATAAAGAGAAAGGGATTACCTTCAATGTGGGGGAATTGTATAGGACTAGAAAGGGGAAGAATTGTAAAGAGGGGAAAAATCCCAAAAAGGCTAGTAGGGTGGAATAAGTGAAAGAGGGAGAAGGGAATTTGGTCCAAGAATATAGGAAGGACCCCAACAAGGAATAAGTGGTGATGGATGTGGAGGAAGATTATCAAGTTATAGGGTTGCATTTGATAATGTTGTTCTTAAAGAGGCTAAGGGATATTTCCATATTATGGATGCAACTATGAAAGAAGATGATACCCATATGGATGAGATAATTTATGAGCATGTGCTTCTAAAAGATGCTATTGATGGACAAGAAAATTTGTCCAATTGAGTTTTTTTGTGGTACTAAATATATCCAACATAGTGTGAATTCCCTTCTGAATATGATGAGTGAATTATATAATGTAAGTAATAAAGGGTTGTGTGAGGAGAGTTTAGAGTAAAGGATTTTCTACACTTGGGATATGAAAATACAATGTACCTTAGGGTTACTACCTCACTTCTACTAACACTAAAGTAAGCTAAGATGATCAAGATATCCAATTTATAGATTAAGATCTAAGATCTTATAAGAAATGCAATGCAATGTAAGGAAGCTAAGTAGACTAAACTATATTAACAAAGTTATCAAATTAATGCTAAAATAATTAGAAAATATAGAAGCCTGGAGATATTTTGACCATGGGAACTAAAATTATATATGAAAAACTACATACATTGAAGCTAGAAATCTCTCAAATTCATATGCTAGTGTACTACATCGACATCTATTCACCAAGTTGTAGTTCATATTAACAAATATAGAAAAATGACTAAGCCAATTCCTATGCATAGATTTTCACTTTGTGAACCTATTTGTTTCCTACAACATAGAAACAAGAAATATTTTTTGGGGTTGTATATGGGCTTTCCACAATTAAACCCCCATTTTTGTGTTTCCACCTTCATAAATAGAAAGATAGGAAGATTGAGATAAAATTGATAAACAATAGTATAATAGAAACAAATATCATTCAATAGAGGAAAACCCCTATTACATGAGACATACAAATTGAAACAAACCTTTCTTAATGGAGGAAAACTCCTATTGCATAGAATTAGAAATACATACAAGAAACAAAAATGAACCCCTCTTGATGTTTGAAAAAAATCCAATTGCACAAAGATCATGATGCAAATAAATAATACTTATAAATGATAAATAAATTAGTAGATACATGAAAATAAGAGATAAGGGATAAAATTATGCAGTGTAGGAACTTCTCTAAGGATAACAACCTATTATGCACCTACAAGAAGAAAAAGAGGCAATAGTGATAGAACATAGATTTTTCATAGCTGTACTTTGGAAAACATGATGATAGATGAGAGTGATAGAGCTTCCATAAAGTCAGAGAGAAAAGAGAACAAGAGTGAAAAATTAGGAGAATAGAGAGTTTTGTTCCTTAGAGTGGTGGCAGTATCCCTTTTGAGCACACCCAAGACAAAGAACACACAATGATTATGGTTTAAACAAGAATATGTTCTTTTTGTCCAAATATATTCTTTTCAGGATAAACATACACGATGTATATGTTTGATTTCATCTAACCAAATTGACTCAAAACTTAGGCTAGGGGTCCAATAATATTTAATTTAAAGGTCCAATAAGTATTATGAAAGTGTGAAATCAATGTGGGAATCCATACATACTAAAATGGGGCTAAAATTAGCACCTAATTGAGGGTGCTTACTTTTTATAACTATGCATTTGGCCCCCACTTTAGTGAGAGTATAATTCCACCTCATGCTCATGGTAAAGTAGAAGAATAGAGAAAGAAAGATGAAGATAATGGGAAAATAGTAAAGTGATAAGATATCACTAGGTTTAATGACACAAGCCTGCAAACCAAGGATATTAACTTATATATCCATATTCAAGGACACAAAAAACATTACTAAAGCTTGCTAAGACTCCAAGTCAACTAGTTGAAGATACCTCTCTATAGAAAACATCTCAACTGCTACCATCATGCTCAAAAAGCTATTGAAAAAGAATAAGTGGTCACCTGAAAAAAAGAAAGAGTACACATCACAGATAAGATAAGACTCCATGATCTAATCAAATAGAAAAGTGTGCTATGTTATGGAATTGTGGAGGAGATAATAAGACAACCATGAATTACATAGGCTAGAAAGTTGTGATGTGCTAGGTGATCCATGAGAGATAAAGAAGAGAGATAACAGGGGAAAATGGTCAAGAAAATTGTGTCATTCTAGTTCCAACCATCAAAGAGAGTGTGAAGGAGGAGTTGATGGTCTAGCACATGCTAGTCAACTCATGATAATTTATGTAAATGAGCGGTTGAATGGTCTGGAAAATTGTCTTATGCTAGTGAACTGATGAAAATGATAGATCAAATGCTCTAGCAAGTTATGCTATTCTAATAAACCAATCATAAAAATGTATGAAAAGGAGAGGTCAAATGGGCTAGCAAGTTATGTTATACTAGTCCAACCAATCCTACTTGATAACCAAGGAAAGCATTGTATTCAAGGAAATACACCAAAAATATATAAAGGAGAGTGATATGGCATTAGTAAGTTTTATTATGCTAATGTAATCTACCTAAAATAATTAATTGTAAGTAAAATAGTTGTAATAAAGAGGCCATATATTCCCCCCTTAAGATGGAAAAATAGGACTATTTCGACATCTTAAAGAAAATAGAAACAAGGATAAGTACCATTAACAAAAAGGGGGTATCCCAAAAACAACACCTGGTCCAAGCCAAAGAGATCAAAACTCCTATAAGGTCAAGGAAGGGATGAATGCAAAGAGATACCATGCAATAAATGTAAAAGGGGTCATTTTGAAGTATTTGAAAACAGATTAGGAATAAGAACGAAAGAATTCACATATTCCCCATTTCTAGATATAGGGATCCTTGAGGAAGGATGACACACTTTTAGACCCCAAGGTAAGGTATTTTTTACCATAGATACCCAACTACGAACAATGAAAAGGTTATGATCAAGGATGTATATCTCTTGTATAAGAGAGAATCCCTAATGTAAATAAATAATTCCATCTAATATTATATATCATAGGATAAAAAAATACCCCTTAACCAAGGGAAAAGTTGATCCTTAAAAGAAGGATGAGAGAGATTGGAATTACTATCATTTCTCCCCAAGCATGGAGACAAGAATAAATTTAAGGACTATTATGTTTCTTGCAAATTGTACCACCATTAATGACAATGAACCCCCAAAAATTAGGCTAACAATGTCACATAGTGTGGAATAATATAATAGGAAGTGAAATATTATTTGTGTTCTTTTTGTTGTGCTCATGTAACCACGAGAACTGATTCCCCCTCCCAACCATAGACAATACCCAATTGTCTCCCACGAGCATTGCTTCTTCTCATTATTGCAGATTGAGTGTATTATTTAATAATAGGCCATTCCAAAAGTTTGATCTCCATAAGCTAAATCACTTAGCAATACACACACATACAATCTAAAAATGGATCCAAATTTTACTACCGACTAAGGGAGGATGATAACAAATAACCTAGAAACTTACTCCACAAAGCTTGCTTACATGTTGAAAATGCTATGAATGGAAGCATATTCAGAAGTGGATAGTCTACCAGATGAATTCACTTCTTTGTCTCCCAAGCCTTGTTGTGCATCTAATGGGATGAATTTATGACATTTTCCATACCCATGGAAATAAAATAGGGACATGTGGTCCAAAAAAGTATCATCTAGTAGCTCCCAAAGGCATGTGAATACATAAATTTCAAGTTTAAATATTTTTAAGTGTCTGCACAACCAATCATATACTCCAACTGTTAGTATATAATTTACAATATAATTATTATATCATAATGTTTATGTTATCTATGTCATCCTAAAGGAATACGAAAATAGCTACAATATCAATATCACTCCCTCTTAGCTATGGATGAATCCTTCTCGATATCTAATTTATGTAGTAATATCCATCATGGTTACTCCAAGAGGGTGGTTCCATTATGACTAATCCCATGAATGGAAATGCAAATGAACACAAGTGCTCATCATGGAATCACTCAATGTGATATTATCATCTCATCATGAAGTTCATTGTGGCTACTCACAGAGGTTTAATAAACACAATTTATAAGTCATAGAGTATCTCACATAACATCCACTATACCTACTCCTAGAGGGTGGAAAGAACAAGTGCACAAGTGTTTGTCACTGAGTCACTCAATGTGATTTTTCCATCTCATCATTGCGTTCACCATAGCTACTCCCAAAGGGTGAATAAATAAAAGTGCAAAGTCATGGATTCTCTCTCATGACATCCACCATGGCTTCTCCCAGAGGATTGATCCACCATGGCTACTCCCAAAGGATAGAACAAGGGATTTCACCTCAAACTTCTATCTCAGAGAGAAGAATGCATTACAAGGGCTGACACCTAAAATTTCTTCATCTCTAAGAAAAATGCTACAAGGTTTGAGACCTCAAATTTCTTTGTGTCAACGAAAAATTCTAAAAGGGTTGACACCTCAAACTTATGTCATATATTTCTCTCTTTGGAAAGGAATTCAAAATTGATGAAAAAATTAAAGTGAAGGTAACTAGCTTGTCCACGGAAGGGGCCAAGTTCTATAGGGTGAAGAGATTCTCCAATGTGGTGGTCAAGAAGTTCCCTAAGGATGATAAAGAGAAGAATAATTTGACTACGGCTACCAATAGAAGCTACTTCACAGGTAAGATTAAATATTTTTGACATGTTTAATTAGTTCTCAAAATATATCATCATTATTCCACAGGGAAAAGATTTTTCAGAGCTTGAGGTAAATCATATCTCATCCAGGCTTTAACTTCTACTAGCACACAGTCACCAAGGTACCACATCATCTTTTTCTTAGCGCAAATTCCTTCATTTTCAAAACAAAGTCCACAAACCCATTAGCTTCATCATCGGCATGAGTTATGTGAGCTTTTTTAAAGGAGATTACGATATTGAAAGAGTTTTAAATCTACTTTTCAATAGTATATGATGTTTTTTTGTTGTCCCTTAAATATTGGATTATATTATTTGAATCATCCTCTAACCACACCATCTTATAGTTAAGAGATTTAGCCAATCTTAGGTCATATAAAGTAAAAACTTATTTATCAAGGAAGTTAGTCTAATATGCCAAGGGGAGTACAACTACTGAAGTAAACCTTCCATTATAATCTCTGATCACTCCCCCACACCCACCCAACCTAGGATTTCCCTTTGCCACCTTGTCAATGTTGATTTTCACCCATCTAGATGAAAAAAGATTCTAATGAACATTATCCATGGGTGTCTTAATAGGTCTAAAGGAAATATAAATTTCTTCTATAATTTTCTAGGTATAGGCCACCCATAAGCATTACTAAAATAATATTTTATTTTCCTTACTAGTGCACTTGGCTCTAGCAGACTAATAGTTTTCTATAATAGCTCTAATGATTTTATTTGACACAATATCAAGAGGAAGATAAATATCCTTGAAAACTCTATTATTTCGCTATTTCCATAAACCCCAAGCCAAATGGGGAAAATTAAGGGACCATAAAAGATTCAAGGCTTTATTAGAAGATAAAAATTTCCATCGATTAAGGTGATTCAATAGAGAAGATGAGACCACCCAATCTAAGTTCTCGTTCTTGAGAAGATGATCCAAAACTTCACTAGCATAGGGACAAAGCATAAATAGATGTGAAGTAGATTCAACATCTTTGTCACACACAAAAAATATATTAGGTAAATAAAAACCTCTCTTGCAAAGATTGTCATGAGTCGTGATTTTGTTTTAGAGTATGATCCAAAACAAAATGTTGATATTTTAAATAATAGTATTTGACCATAGTCTAGCCTATGGATATGAGGAGATATGGTATCATTTTGAAGAGAGACCATTGAAGCCACAGAGAAGTCGCTTAAAGCTGAATTCTTTTAGATAGAACCATCATAAGTATCTTGCTACAAAATCACATTCAAATTTGAAGAAACTTGAAGAGGGAATAGATCAGTAGATTGTCCCACATTCCATCATAATTAGCAACTGAGTTACCAAATATAGGAATACAATCCATCATAAAAGGTCTAAAATTTAGATTATTGCATAGAGATTGATGACCAATCTAGTTGTCCTCCCAGAATTTAATCTTTCTACTATAGCCTAGTTAGGAACAAACACTTGAACTAATAATATGCTTGACTCTGATAGAATTATCCAATAGAGTAGATCATGTAAGAATCTCATGTCTATCAAGGAAATCCTGCAAAGAGTCAATATTATGTATATATTTTCACCTCCAAATAGATTTCCACTCACCTTTTGAATTAAAAATTCTCCATATATTTTTTTGCCTAGGAGAGCTTTGTTGAAGTTAAGAAGATTCCTCAACCCATGCCCTCCCATTTTTTTGTGTTTGCAAATACATTTCCAAGTCACAAGGAGTCTCTTTCTTTCTTCCACTCCTAACTAGAGAAACTACTATTGAATCTTCTCAATAGACTCTGCAAACATAACTAAGATTTTTAACAAGCTAAGTGCGTAAACTAGGAGAATCTGGAGAGTAACCGTAAGAATTAAATTTTTTCCAAGTTGACTGAGAATAGCCCCTTTCCATCTTGGTAACTATTTATGAAATTTTTCAATTAAGAATAACTAAAAAGATTCAGGTATTTTGGAATAAAAAAGCAACCCCGAGTAGATGTCAGGCATGCTACAAATGGTACACCCCAAGATATTAGAGATCTTTTTTGTCTAGCCTCTAGAGTATTAATAAAGAATAGAGAAATTTTAACATAATTAATACATTAGCCAGTAGCATTATAAACCTCTAAAATTATTTTGAGGGAACAAACTTCACCAATAGAAGAGCTTCGTGGGACAATAGTATGATTGAGAAATTGCTAGTGAGAATAAACAAGTGCATCAGATGGACCTCTAAGACCTTTCGAACACCTAGTATTCACCATCTTGAGCATATACACCCCAAAAGTCTCAGCCATTAAATGAAAAAGAAGGGGAGACAAGGGGTCACCTTATCTATAGATCTCTTCTTCATTTTGAAACATGTATTCAGTGCATGATTTGCAGGTCACAAGGGGTATAAAAAATCATAGGTTTGTTAAGAGTGTATGCATAGAGTTTGTGATTTAGTGGAAGTAAATAAAAATATGTAGAATGCATGCATTTTTATTAGTTTGTGAATAATGATAAATGTGAAAATTATAAACAATACAGTAACTAATTGTATTACATTTAGGGATTTCATATTGTATTAGTGACATCAACTATTAAGACAACCAATGGGAAAATGAAGCTATAATGCTAGATAAGAAGGGACAAGGCCATCGTATATGGAGATATGAAAACACGTGTCTGGAAAGGAACATATGTCGGGATTGTATGTCAGTATTAAGTGTTGTAGGAGGAGAATACTTCAGCAAACACTTGCAAAATATAAAGGAACAAATAAAAAATAACACAAAGATACACATATATACCAAATGTTTCACAAAATCGCAAATATCAAAAATGGATAGGTAAGTTATCTTGAGGGAAAAATGTCAAATATCAAATATTTTAGAGATATTTAAGTACCTTAAGGATTAAAATGTTGAGCAAATAGGCCATTCGATGGGAATTTTCAATTGCATACTACGTTGTGGTTTTATCTAGAAGTTTTGTTTACTTGAAAAGTTAAAAATCAAATAGAAAATGGACTTTTACATTGAGGTAAGAATAATTTACAATAATGGAAGTGAAGGGGAAAAGTAGTATTCAATTATAAGTGAAATGAGCTCATATTTAGTGTTGAATTCGACAAGGACACAAGCATAGAGGTTTGAAAAATATAAGACTTACCAATAAACAGTACAAAAATTTCATTTTATATTATCCTAATATTAATATTTGTATAAACTAGTTAACAAAGATTTCATAAATTTTTTATTTACAAATATAATAAATAGCATCATCAAATGACTGACATCAACTCCAGGGATGCCTGCGGTTCTTATGACTCTTGCAGTCTAAAGACTTTATGTTTTTTTTTTAATGAATAGTTTTTAGTTTCTGTTTCTGACTGTATACTGTGTGAACTCTTGTGAGTGATTTTTATTTTTCCCAACCTCTTTTTTGTGAATATATAAATTTTATATTAAATTAATAGAAAAGGACTGGAAACTCTAATATGAAATTGTTTTTAACTGTTAATATTTTTTCTTTCTGGGATGATCATTTTTAAGTAAAAAAAAATATTTTCAAGCTAACAGAGAAATTATATGACTGACTGAAGTGAAGATTGAAGCCTACTGATTTGATCTCTTTGTATTCTTATTTATAGGTAAACATATGGATTGATTTACACTTCGCAATATCCACATTTCTTGCCGTTTGTTGAACATTATTTATGGACGCCGACATTTAGAAGGTGTAAAAAATATTAAGTGTCTGGGCCGGCTTGGTCTGTGGTTGACAAACTACAAATTAATTTATTCTAACATTACACAGATTTAGCTTTTGTTTATATGCAGTTTTTACCACTGTTAAATGGTTTGTTTCTATTTGCATGATATGCATTAAAACATGTCAGATTTTTGCAATATGGGCTGATAATTTGTGTGAGACCTGGTGATTTGCAACAAATAAATTACATGCAGGCCTGTTTTCTGTACAGCAAGGAGATTGAGCATTTGAATCATCTCGAAGATCAAAGCAGGGCACGACATCGTTGGAATTTTGTCCTATCAATTAACTGCTTTACAGTTGTTCCAATTTATTCCAGCTTTTGTCCCTGATCCCTCAAATATACACAGTAAATCTAAGAGACTTAATACATAGCTAAAGAGAAAATAGGCGGTTTTCCCTTGTAAGTAAAATATTCATAGTTCACGTAAAAAATCGTGATTTTATTAAAAAAAAATTTAAGAATAATTTATTCTTTGGGAAAAGGCTTCCACCATCACAGATTTGGTCATGTACCTCAAGTAGAAACCGACACCAAGCAAGAAACAAGTTGACCCGACATTGTATGGATTTACCTTAAGAAGGATTCGCCCAAAATTAAAAGCTTTGTAGGGTGGACTAATTAAAATTGATCATGGGCGAATTGGAAAAAGTATATCTAGAGTTGTTGAATTTCTTAATCTGTTCAAGTTTTAAAGTTGCCATCATGTTGGTGAATCAAAAAAAGTATGAGTAGATTTGAATAATTTTTCAATCTGCTAAGGTTTTATAATGAGGCTAAAAAAATTGATATCATGTGACGAGTTGAAAAAAGTATCATGTAGATTTCAGCAATTTCTCAATCTGTCAGATTTTATACAGAGGAAAAAAAATTGTCATCATGGGACAAATCGAAAAAAGAACATAGATTTGAGCAAATTCTGATCTGCCAAGGTATAGAGAGGCTAAAAAACCTTCATTATAAGGTGTATTGAAAAAGGTATGATGTAGATTTGACCAATTTCTTAATCTGCCCAGATTTTATAAACAGACCAAAAAAATTCATATCATATTGTAAATTAAAAAGATATAATGTAACTTTGAACAATTTCTTAATCTTCTTCATATACACAAATAAAATCCATTTGAAAATGGAAAAACAAGACCATGTCTACTTGTCAACTCATAGTTCTAAAAGCAGAGAAATGTCATGCCTACCATAGCCTAATCATATCTTTGAAAGAAAGTAAACTTACCTACCCACTCATAGTGATAGTCAAACACGAAAAAGGATAAATAAATTACCACAAATTCACCATTAAAAAAAACGGTTTTCTGAGGTGGGCGCCTGGAAATCCATTCGGGTAAGCTGAAACCCGTCAAAATTGTAGTCGAACATGGAAAGCAAGCAGCTGGAAAAAAAATTAATGCATTGGAAGTGTCATTAGGATTATAGGAAATGTGACAACAAACTCCATCATTCTGTATGTATTGATTTCCTTATGCTCTTTTGTATCATCTTGATGATGGATCACAGAGTATGATTCAAAATTTTGATGGAAAAAACTTCAACACAATCTATTCTGAAAATGTTGGCACTATATTTTTTAATGTCTTCTTACCAAGATATTCGTAGACAGTATGAGAACAATTTAAACGAGGGTTGTCTAAACTAACATTTTGATTAATCAAGGCAGCATAAAACTGGTAGTTTTCCAATAAGAATCATAACTAGAGAGCTGACATTGAAAAGAACATAAAAATAGTCTGGTTCTTGATATTAGGTCTCTTAGACTCTTAGTCTCATAGACATCATAAAAAAAATTCATACATTCCTTCACTCATAGCTTCCTAACTAATCTAGTCTTTGTATTTATCAATCTAAGAATGGCGTACATGCTTAGAGCTGGTTTCACAAATTTGAAGAAAAGTTATAGGTGAGAGTGATGTTCTTGCAGTTGGAACTCTAAAGATCTGTAAATGGAATCTGTGGCTTTCATGCGTGCAAAATTGTCAAAGATGAACAATCTCCCGAGTTGAAAGGTGCATGGTTAGTTGGACTCAAAAATAAGGTGAAGCATTTCCGACATTTCCATCCATTTGCAGAATCAATAAAGACGTACCATCTTGTCTGTTCGTTATCAAGTCGAAAAGTCGTCCGTATAGTTTTAAATGTCCAAAGGCAAGGTATAATGTTTGTCGTCACAGACTCACACTGAGCAATAAAGTTGTTCAAATAGAGTTTTTTTTGTTTTCTTTTCGTTGGAGGTGATTAAGGATAAAAGATGGCCGCGGAATTCAGTAGACTTTATGTGTGTCTGTGTTCACTTTATGGGTTACTACACGAGTACTAGGGGGCACGCCTGAAATTTGATGATTGTAATGGCAGCTGTTTTTGTACTTTTGATCATATATGACAGCTTGAAAAAAAATTTAGACCTTCTGAAATGACATGTCGTATTTTTATAAAACGATAAATATGATACATTAAATTATTGACGAACAGTAAAAATAATTTATTATTAGTAATATAATGTTTACTTTATACTATAAATATTATACTATTTTAAAATATTTATTATAAAATATAAATTTATTTAGATATTTAAAAATGATACATGCATGTTTCTAAATTTTAAAATATTTTAACATGAAAAATTTAGAAAATAATATATGATATTCGTTTGTAATGTAATGTTTCTATATTTTTTATTATATATTTACATTAATTTAATTTTTTTTAAAACTTGTTTAATTAATTTGAGATTTTTTATATATTATTAATTTATAGTTATTTGCTAATTTTGTTTTTTAGAACAAATAAAAGTTTCTATATAGTTTATTATATACTATTATTAATTAAAAATCTTTTGGTGACCCTAAAATTTAAATCCCTCAAATTCAGGCTCTGATGTTATTTTGGTGGTTTTTTTTTTTTTTTATTAATCAAAATGTAGTTTACCCAGCTTAAATTCATGTGTTTGTGTAAATTTCTATTTTTAGAAGAAAAATTATTGGATCATATGGATTGACACACTATATTTTTATAAAACATAAATATGACACTATAATTTATTAATAAATGGTAAAAATTTAGTATAGAAAATATAGTATTTTATTTCATAATATAAGTATATATTATTTTATAATATTTGTGATAAGTATAGATTTATAATTTAAAAATATAAGATACAAATGTTTCTAAATTTTAAAATATTTTAATGTGAATATATAAACTTTCTAACATTCAATATTTGGTATTAAATATAGAGATGTCAAAAAAAGATATACAAAAATTAAGATAACCTTGGAGGTGCTGCCTCACACCGAGAACATCAGAGTATCACCAAAGTTTACCAAAAAAAAACCGAGTGTATCAGAATGTTCAATACATGATAGCAACAATAAATACAAGAAGTAACAGCACAAGAGGGCCCAGCTAATGTAAGCGATATTTGTAAGAGTGAGCCCATGTAGTCCACCCCTTTGGGCCTTCCATCCAAACAATGCTCATCCTATCCTGAATCTGGTCTAGCATAAGAATCTTGTCATCATAACCATTTTTATTCTTCTTAATCTCTAGGTTCAACTTCTTAGCCACCTCTTGAAAGGTAGCAAATTGTTCCTCTAGTCATAGCAATTCTTAATTTAAAAAAAAATCATCATAGCATGCCCCACTTTTAAGAATCTTTTCAGCTTTCCCCGACCAATCACCATGTTTATCATAACCTGCGAGGAAAGTTTAAAAGATACGAGTCTTCTGAAAGACTCATTAAGGGTTTTGGGAATGTTTTGATACCTATCTTCATTTTTTATTTTCCATATCTGCCATAAAATGTTAGATGAAAGAATACTCTAGAAAAGATTAGAATCCTTTTTTAAACCCGAAATATAACCCATAATAATTTCAAATATAGTAACATTCTGCGGATAAGTAATGCCAAATAACAACCAAATTTATTTAGTAATAGTACATTGAAAAATAATATGTCTGCGAGTATCAGGAAGCCTACAAATATCACAGATTTCAATGTTGGTATGATTTTTTCTTAGAGGAAGCATTTCCAGCAACATAAGCCATTTAAAACATTTTCCTTTTTTTATCAATAGGACTTTTCCAAAGAAGATTAAAAAAAAATTTCCATGAATTGTCATCCAAATCAGAGTACCATAGATTATTGACATGCTTAATGGTGGAATTGTTATAAGTAGGAACATTGTAGATACTTTTAGCTTTAATTTTAGTCACCAAAGACCCATCCAGTCATTTCATATCAAGAAACATGTGGGAATGCACATGACAAATAGTAGGAAGGTCTTTGCAAGCTTTGAAAATCATATTATAAGTTTTCTTTTAAGAGTGGGGAATGTTATAATCGGAACTAAGAGCCTCCCAAATTATAATCCTATCTTGTTCAAATAGACATATAAATTGAGAGATTCCCAATCTCGCCCATGATCTGGCTGAGCAACCTTGTGAGAGGGCAAGGGGCTTGCTAGAGAGGCAAAGGTTCCACCAAATAGACTGCTCACCATGTGGGAGGTTATCAACATGGAAAGCCCTGGAAGGGAGGAAAATCCTAACATGCTCCCATGCTTTCCAAATGGATTTAAAAACAACAGATCCTTGGACAGTAACAGGCAAATTCCCTTCAATAAGATCCCCAAGAGGGAGATTCTTCCAAGTTTTGGCATTTTTGGGGAAGCCACTTTGAATATTATTCCTAATCAGGACTTTCCATGGTTCAGAACCATCTAGAGAGTGAAATATCCATTTGGGAGCAAGGGCAATCCCTTGAATTCTAAGGTCTTTAATCCCCAACCCCCCCAAGATTTTAACAGTGTGACACCATTCCCACTTAACAGAATGCATATTTTTATTACCCTTACCATTAGACAAAATAAAACTTCTAATGACCTTTTAAATCTCTAAAATCTAGTAGTTACTAAATATCTAGGTAGACGAGTAGTATATGTTGTAGGATGAGAGGATCTTTTGGAAAACTTGCACTCTACCATCCAAAGAAAGAGATCTATTATGCCATTTGGACAACTTTTTATTAATCTTCTCTTTTATCCATAACCACATTTCCTTAAGAGACGGTTCCATAGAAAAGGGTATGCCAAGATAGCGTACAATTTTCTGTGGACCCTCCCAATGATAGCCAAATTTACCAATCTAGTCAGGAGGCCAAGCATCCAAATCAAGGAGGACTGATTTAGATTGGGAAAATCAGGCACCAGAGATAGAGAAAAAGAAATTAAGTTTATTATGTAGATTTTCAAAATTGGTCTCATTGAGCTCAAATAATAATGCAATGTCATCAACAAATTGGCAGTGTATAAGATCAGAGTTGTCAGGTAAATAAATGCCCTTAACACATGGAGAAAGAGAATTATCTCTAAGGATGTATGAAAGAGCATTAGAGGCAATAAAAAACAAGACATGGGCAAGGGGGCAGCCCTGCCTAATAGACCTGCCAAGCAAAAAGGGGGTTGAGAGGGAACCATTCACATCAATTTGGGTAGAGGTATCTTTAAGTAACATCATGACCATCTTGCCATAGGGTATGACAAATCCAAAGGCCTCGAGCATAATACCGAGAAATTCAATATTAGTATTTAATATATATTTTTATATATTTATAATAATTTAAAATCCTTTTTAAATATAATAAATAAATTTTGGTAACTTATTTATAAATTAAAGCTTTTTAATTTTTGGTTTTGATTGTGTGTATATTTTTCATATTTAAGTTAGAAATGTTGATGTTAAAAATACATACATAATTAAAACTAGAAGTTAAAATTGAATTTTTTAAAATTAACCAAATATTTTAGACAATATAATTATTATTTTATATTAGATAGTGTAAATTTTTAGTAAATATCAATATTTGGTAACATAATATAAAGTTGTAAGAAAAAAAAATGATTAATATAGATTTAAAAGAGAAAGGTGGAGGGAAGAGGTTGCACATAGTTTAGGGCACAAACAGTGGTGCAAGTAAGACAATTTTTATAGAATTAAAATAACTATAATAATTAATGAATCTATGTGAATAATATGTTTGAAAATTGATGATATCTCAATCATCTTAATAATGTCTTGAGTCATATTTCTAATATTAGGAGATGAGATGTATCACTCTACCAAATGTATCCTCAATTCAAATCTGATAAATATATTTTGAGGTCAATTTCTTTTATTATGAGTAGAATTTGTTTTGTTCATTTTCATCAAAAATATAAAATATTCTTATATTATATAAATGTCAAGAAATGTAGGTATTTAAAAATACTTACAATCGAGTCTCCATCAAATTTATTTACTTAAAGAATTCTTTTTTTAAGTCAAAGTTATCTTATGTACTATATGAACATGTATATTTTAGAATTAAATAAAAATTTAAACTTTTTATAATTATATAAGTCATCTAAGATAGATCTAAGAAATCAATGATCACCATCACAAAATGAAGGCAGACATAAGGGTTTCAGAATGGTGGGCATGTAGACTAGCGTAGGAATGGGCGTCAAAATTGCATGATCTAGAGAGGTCAAGTCCTCCCATGGTGTCCACAAAATTGAGCTTGGGAGGATCAATGAACAGATAGAGGTCCCTATGGTGGAAGATTCAAACCCAACTTCAAGACTCGCAAATGGAAATCCTCATCGAAGTGGGGCTACACAGTTATTGTCATGGAGAAGGTGGTAACTTTTTTCCAAAATCACGAAGAAAATGTGGAGGCCTTGAAACGAGAATCAACCCAATGTGAAGGAAGAATAGTAAATAAATGGATTATGAATATCAGACCATTCTTAATAGGTGGCATGGGGTTTGTAGTTTAGGATTGGACAACAAATTTTGACCCGTTAACAACTTCCATAAAGGAGGTCCCCATTTGGATTTGAGGAAGGTGGAGGTCCCCATTTTGATTTTCCTCTAAAACCTTCCTTAAGACTATTGGGAGGAGGTCCCCATTGGAGAAGATTGGTAACAAATTGGGATATTTTTTAGAAAGAAGATGAATCAAAGGAGACAAAAGACTATGGGTTCTATGTTCAAATTTGCATTCTTTGGAAGCCCCTCCCACCCTCTCAAAGGAGATTTAGTTAGCATACAATGAGGGCATATGAAAGCAATAGATTGATGTAGAGGAGACTGCAATTATGTATGTAAGATCTATAGGAAAGATGGTCATTTACTGATGAATGTTTGGCCCACAAAAAAGGAAAGACTAAGATTGTTGAATACTTATCAAACCCCTCAACTCCCCTCAGTGAACATCATGTTAGTGGGCGCCATGTTGGACTGTGACAACAATATAACAATAAAGCTATAAAACAAGAAAACAAGAAAAAATAAGAAAACATACATTATCTCATTTTTAGAAAGAAAAGAACATTTATCTTTGAAAGGAAATTGTTAATTTCTTCTAAGGAATGAAGCTATTTATTTCTATGTTGAAGAAAGAAATAAAACTAGTTTTTTTCTATCTTGGCGGTAGTTGCATTTAGAATTTTATCTAGTATACATCTGTGTTGTTTGTGAAGGAAAAATGGGTTATGGGGGTAATTTTAAATTGTGAATTATAAATGGCAAGAGAATGTGAAAATTGCAAGAGCAATTATGATAAAAACAAATATGAATATTGTAAATTATTTTTCTTGAGCAATAAGAGTACAATACCTTTCCTCATGGATGTCTCCATGATGTTTTGTTTCACTTACCCTATCATTTCCATAAATCCCACCTTCTTCCTTGAAGGGGACCCCTCTATTGGTTTGAAGATTGTCCATCTATAAATACTTACATCTTGGGCATGTACATCTAGACTCACTTTAGCTGCTAAAGATTCATTTTTAATGATTTCCTCATACATGGGTGAAGACCTGTTAGGAGAATTAGACAGAGAAAAGGATCCATCCACTATTGGATATATCAAGTGTTTAAGTGATTCATGACCTCCCTCCATGTTTAAACTATCTGAGACTTCCATGCACCTCTTTTATTTCTTTCTTCAACATAGAATGAACTAGCTTTGTTCCTTTGAAAAAATTAGCAATTTCCTTTCTAGGATAAAATCTATTTTCTTTTTAAAAATGAGAAGATAATTTCTCATTCCTTCTAAGCTTTCTAACCATATATATTTTTTGTATTTTTGGACAACATTAACAAATTATAATTTAATTTATTTTACTAGTGTATCTATAGTTCTCAGAGACATATGTGTTCTATTTTTTTAATATATTTTGATCTAATTGACCAAATTTAACATAAGTTATATATTATTGTTATGCACTTGATTCTTTACACTTTAAAAAAATAAATTTTCATTAAATTTTATTGTTTTGGTGCAAGTTATGGCTTGCGCATGAACAAGCATCTAATTTTCAGGATGTGCCCACTTCAAAAAATCATAAAAAAATACTAAACAAAAATTTACAAAAAAATAGGCAACTTCTAGATCTCAATCTTCAATATTACTATACCAAAGGATTTTAAAAGTATTAAATCTAACTATGCCTTTTTTATGAACATGCCAGATAATAAGAACTATATTTTTTTCTAAAAATGTAAGAACAATTTTCTGCGCACATAGGATTTGACCCTCTTAATCTTATCCATTTTTAAAAAAAACTTTAGTATTTTAGATACTATATTCTGAGTACTATAATTCTTGTTCTTTTCACATCTTCTATTTTTTAGCGCATGACTCTCAATTTTCTGTTCCAAGTTTAGGTCTACCTGATTTTATAAAAATACAAAAAGTGGCCACTTACACCCCTATTTTTTCACACCACCTTTGTGCACTTACCCGATAGTGGAGGAACCAACCTTTATTTCTAACCCAGAACAAAGTATTGTGGTTTCAAGTCTGAACTTTCAAAGGCCTTAGGATGATTAAGTTATGGATTGGGAGAACCTTGGTTTGATAATTTTAGTTATTGGCCTAGATACTTCCACCAAGGTCTACACAAGGAAAATATTGTTCCAAAGGGAGAAGAAAATTATGACCCAAATAAGTTCATGTAGGTAGCACATACTAATGTTCTCACTTTGTTTATCACCTTTGCTAGATAGTTTCCACAAGCCTGATGTGAACGAGTTTATTACTCCAACAACTAGATGCTCTAGAGGTAAAAATTAAAGTTACTATCCTAGATTATTATGATCTTTTAAATTTGATAGAGGGTGAACCCATAATAGTGGGTAACAATTTTTTTACATAACAATTCCTCCTAAAATTCACAAAGAAGGCAAATTTAGAAAGTACTTTCGATAGAAAGAAGGGACTTTCGACAGAAAGTAATTTCTATCGAAAGTAGTTTCTATTTAAAGTCCCTAATTAGAGAAGATTCCAGTCAAATACATTCAATAGAAAGTAATTTCAATCAAAACTAACTAGTTTTGATCGAAAGTACTTTCTATCGGAAGTTTTTGAGTAAGGGCAATTTGCAGAGGTTTACAAATTCTGTAGATTTCATGGCTTCAGGGCTCAATCATAGGTGTCAAATGGAATAATAGTGAGAATTAATTTTTCATAGCACAAGTACTCCAAACAAGCTTTCTAACAAATATAGATTTGACAATTTTTGAGTTTTTTAGGCCTATGTTTTTTGACGTTAATCGAATGTAGGATTTTTATCAAATATAAACCTCTAAGTTTGACTTTCAATGAAAAATAGTAGAAAAGATTTTTTTTTTTTTGAAAAATACCAGTTCCCTCCATTTCAAGTCTACTTTCTATAAAAAAAAATTTTAAATTCGATAAATACATGACAAGTTATAATATATGTAGTCAAGGTATGT
The DNA here is from genome assembly GCA_018584345.1 of Thuja plicata. Taxonomy (NCBI): domain Eukaryota; kingdom Viridiplantae; phylum Streptophyta; class Pinopsida; order Cupressales; family Cupressaceae; genus Thuja; species Thuja plicata. Next base: position 1,243,194 of record MU224789.1, on the reverse strand, counting down.
CAAAATTATGGTTTAGACAACTTAAAACATTTAAAAAATATGCAATAATCATGATAATGTTGTCAAACCAATTGAATTCTCTCCGTATGGATGTTAAGAAACTGAATTTGAAAGAATCACATTGATATCTATTTTAGAAAAGATTACACTCTACAAAAATACTGTAACTCTTTGAAAATGATGTTTTCAGAAACATACCAGTTTTCATGGGAGAAAGAAAAAACCATTCAAATCACTTCAAATATATATATATATATATATATATATATATATATATA
>MU224789.1:1218489-1242785 GCA_018584345.1 Thuja plicata | reverse complement strand
AGAAACTGAAAGTTTTTTTTATCAAAATGTAGAGTTCAGTGCCTGTCCAGGAAAAAAGGTGTAACCCACTATTGTGGGTTCACCCTAGAATAAAAAACCAAATTCTTGAAAAAATAAACACATTTAAAATGTTTTACACTAATGGGAAAGATAAACTGGGGAAAAAGTCTGAGAGGTAGGAAATCTAAAGCATTTAATCTTGAAAAAGATGAAAATATGATAGGTAAGATGAAGTTGACATTTTGGAATGGTGGGTCCATTTTTAGGATGCCATGAAAACCCTATCATGGAATGTTAGGGATTAGGACCTAAAAAAATGCATTGATAGATGGGTGGAGACATGATCATGCCACAAGAGACAAAATATGGTAATGAAATAACTAACCTTTTTTTCAGACAAACAAAAGACTATAATTATTTTTTGTGAAAGATGAAGGGACTTTGGGTGTTCTTGAGACAAATACAAGATTAGAATGATCAATTAGTGAATTTGGAGAATATTTTGCACAGTTCAATAATTGGCAACTAGTCAAGGTGAGGTCTTTGTCATGCAATAAGTTATTTCTCTTTTTGAAATTGTATGGCCCATGAGGCCTTGGCCATAAGAGGGTATTATGGAATCCTCTTATTGAAGTGATTCAAATTTCAAGGATCATACTCTCATCTTGGGTAAAGACTTTAATGCAAGAAGATGCCCAACTAGGAGGCTAACGGTGTTGGAGGTTTGAATACAGTCCAAATTGATTTTTAGAACTAAAAATCTGTTAATGGCCTTTCTGAGGTTTCATTGAGAAATAGTAACACTTCCAAATAGAAAAAAATGTATGAACCTTCAACCATTGCAAAAATTAAGATAGATTCTTCTTTGTGGGAAACTAGGTAGCAAACCCCTTGGTCTATGAAGCTTCAATTATTCTTTTTTATTATTTATACCACTTCCTAATAACCCTATTAATGCAAGGTGATTAAATTCCTATCCAATTCCCTTTCAATTTTTATAAGATGTGGCTTATGGCACTAATCTCTCAATGGGGCCAATAAGCTCCTAGGATTGATGGTTGTAAATAATTCTCTTAGGTCAAAAAAGTTTAGTTATTGAAAAGTAAACTTAAAGAGTGGAATAGAGAACATTTTAAAAATGTATTTGAGGAGAAACATACAATTGAGAAGAATTTTGGAAAATCCAAACTCTAATATAGTTATAAAACATTTTTCAAAGCAAGAGTACATCAAAGAAAAATATCTACATTCTCAATTCTAACAAAAAAATTGTTGGGGAGGAGATATTCTAGGATAAAAAAGCAACAAAGTGTTAGCTAAAGGAAGGTGACAAGAATATGAATTTAGTTCATAGATCAATAAAGGATAGGAGGACCCTTAAAAAAATATTTTAAATTAAATATAACTCTGGAACAATTCTTTCAATTGGAAAGAAGATATCAACCAAGAGGTCATTTAGTTCTTTAAGGAGTTGTTACCTCTTGGGAGGCAAGCCGGAGGGAATTCTAATCTTGATATTTTGGAGGTCATTCTAAACATTATCTCCACCTAAAAAATTAGAACACTCCTCATTCCTATTGAGTTGGATGAAGCAAAGAAAGATATTTTCTCCATGGTGGGTGATAGGGACCCAGACCTAGGCAACTTCCCATCTTCTCTCTTTCATTTTTTTTGGGACACGGTGCATTCAAATATTTTGGAGGTCATTAAAGAATCAATATCCAACTCATATTCATTCAAAGATTTAAGTCCCACCATGATCACTCTTAATCCTAAGGAGTCTACATAATCCTTTTAGGACTTTAGGCTTTTTTGTCCAATATAGTACAAGACCATGGCAAAAGTAATGGAAAATAGATTAAATATTGTTCCTAAGGATATTATCTCATTGGAGAAAAGTGAATAAGTTCCAAGTAGATCAATAGTGGAAGTAATAAAAAAACACCCATTCTTCCCATTAGAGTGGAAAAAGAAGTCAGAATGTTGGCGAAGCTAGATATTCAAAAAGAATATGATCAAGTGGATTGCACTTTTCTGTTAAGAGTTTTAGAAAAAATGACTTTGATATGAAGTGGATGTTATGGGTTACAAGATGCATTTTCTCCCCAACAGTGTTGGTCAATGGAAATCCTTATGGGTAATTTGAATTAACCAAGGGTCTGAGACATGGGGACCCTCTTTCTCCCTTCTTTCTCATTTTCATGGAAGAGCTTTTGGGGTGATTAATTTCCAAATTCAGGAAAAATTGTAGGTGTAAGGAAATTGAAATAATTATGGGTTTGGAATCCACAATACATCTACTAATTATGGACAATACTCTTCTCATGGGGGAAGCGTCCCTTATAGAGGCCTAAGTGATTAGAGCCACTCTACTAAAATATTGTGAGGCATCAAGGGAAAAAAAGAATTAGTATAAGTCAAAATTACTCCTTTTTAATGCCTCCCTTGGGAAGAATGGAGATATATATTAACGATTTTGAAGGTCAAAACTGGCAAGTTTTCTAGGAAACTAACTAGTGGATAATTGTGTAGGGTGACTAGAAGGATGGAAGAGAACATGGTTGACCTTCATAGGGATAATTCTAATAATAAAAGTACCAATTTAATTAATTCATATATACTATAAGTGCTACCTAATAATTCTATAGAAAATTATCCACTTTGTTGAAAAACATATGAGAAAATTATTATGGAGTGGGCATCATGAAATAGAGAAAAATCCCTTTCTTGTGTGACATAAAGTTTACAAGGTAAAGAAGGATGGGGTGGCAGGGATTACGAGCAGGAAGCTCATGAACGAGGCATCCGGGGGCAGGCTCTTTTGGAGTATGTTCTCTTATCCTAACTAGAATTATATTTAAATATTACAAGTCATATATCTAGACATTTCAATGCATGACAAAATTATTACTATTAGAAATCCCCATATGGGGTTCTCTATATGGATCTTTATTCTTTCTTGCAGACTAGAGATAAATTAGCACCTCACTTGGAATATTAGAGATGAAAAACTTTCTTACATTTGAGATGATTCTTGGGAGGGATTTGAAGTCTTATCTATGGGTAGTAACAAATTGGATCTTAAAGGAGTCGTGGGGTAGAAAAGTGGTGGATTTCATGGAACAAAGAAGAGTAAATGGGCTCTATATCTAAAAATAAAAAGATCCTAAGGATCTTCACTTACCTCATAATATTGATGATAGATTCAAGAAGTTTATAGCATCCAAGAGACTCCTTCTCTTTGAGATTCAAGACGATTTAGTGTGGTCTGTGGAAAAAAGTTTTAAATGCTCTACATGAATATTGAGTATAATTTGTTGGAAGATAAAATCGAGGAAGGATTTATATTTAATCTATGTTACAGTAGACATTGGATTCACAATACAAGCTCCTTTGCATGACTTGCATTGATAGGCATGATTCTTACAAGTGAATGAATTAATAGAATTAGGTTCCCTAGTCCTTTTACATTTATATTGTGAAAAAGAAATGGATAAACTATATCTATCATATATTATTAAATTGTTCTTTTTGAAAGCAGTGTTGGACTTTTGTCTTGAACAAATTGCATTAGTAGATTCCATTCCCTGCCATGCATAAGAAAATATTGTAAGGATGAAAATTTGATTAGAGAAAGTCTTTGTACTCCATTCTTTGGAAAAAAAAAAATCCTTCTTTAGTGATTTGGGAGATTTTAAAAGAGAGGAATAGATGTATTTTTTAAAATAAGGAGGAAGACTTAGGGAGAATTTATTGTAGAACTGAGGATGTAGTCTCAAAATTTGTAAATTCAATAGCATCTCAAGTGAGCTTGACCAAACACCCTTATAGTGTAGATGATAGTGATATCCAAAATAATTATCCCATCATTAGATTCAGGTTGGTTAATGAGACATAATGGTTTAATTCTTCCAAGGTTAAGGAAAGTCTAAAGGTTTGGCTACCTACAAAATAAGGGTCAATAAAGATCAACTTTGATGGAACCTCTAAGGGAAATTTGGGGCCTTCTAGAAAATATTGTGGCTAAGGATTGGAGAGGGGAAATCTTAGCATGGAGAATGTAAAATATTGAAACAATCACTAGAAATGTTGCAAAAGCATATGCAACCCTTCTTGTAGTAAAGTTATCCAAGAAATTGTCACTTCCAAAGCTACTATTGGAAAGTGAATCATTCAGGAGTGCATTGGGGTTTTCATTTATGGAAACACAATAGTTATATATTGTCACTTAGAGTGGAACATTTTTTTGGTGCTAAGGATTGTAAAATGACTAAGTCCTGAATGTAGTTTGCTGGATACAGGAGTACAGTTTTCAGTAGCGAGCACTGTGTGTGATGAGTGAAGACATACAAGCTTAGAGGAAGACATTTTGGGATATGTTAGAGATTTAGTTAAGGTTTATTGTATTGTGGAGTATAGAGATGGAACATATAGATGATTAAAGTCATATGATGACAGTGAGACATCGAGACAGAACAGTTGAATGGTCACAATGATTTAGGGAGTGTAACGTGGAATCCAAATGTGATAAGTTTTATTTGGATTGGGTATTACCTATATTTTGGTAATGTATGATCACCGACTTTGTATTTGAGTTTCGTATAAGTCTTTATCATGTTTTGTGATGTATTTGGGAGTCGTCTAAGTATGAGATAAAGTATATATATGGAAAGGTTTTGAGAAGCGAAGTATGGATAATGTATGATGTAATGGATGGATGTGTTATGATGTTATGATCTGATAGAAGGTGATGAGAGATAAAATGGAACTACTAAAGCATAGAAGATGCTTTTATAAGTTCATTTCTAATAAAGCATTTTAACAAAGACAATTTTTTTATTGTGAAAGTTGTGTGCTTTGTGTATACCTTTAATAGGGTTTTGTATTCCTTTAAAAGAGAAATGGACTAATGTAAGACTTATCTCCTAATAGGACTAGGTCTCTTAATAGGGAAATAATACTTTTAGTGCATATTTGTGGGTTCCATCTCCACCAAGATTTTCCCTTGGCCAGGATTTCCTCAAGAAAAAAATCATGGTGTTCTGAGTTGTGCACTTTATGCTTATGTTCTTTTCATGTCATTATTTATCTGGTTAAGTTGGAATCTAATAAATTTAATTTTAAAGTTCTATAATACTAATTCACCCCCTTCTCATTATTACTTAATCCTAATGATTGGTATCAAATCTATTGGCCCTTGGAGATAAATTCTAATAGCTTAAGGGGTATCAAGAGGGATTCTAAAATTTTGGAAGAGAACTTTGAAGTAGCACTAGAAGACCTTGATAAGGCTAAAGCTGAAAAATGGAGATTTAAAATTCAAATTGAGAAGATAAAATAGTTTCACCAAGAAACTTAAGGAACAACTTGAACATTCCAAGAGTCACATAAAAATATCTTATGGAGAAGATAAAAGAATATTCAGACAGTGATACATCAGATCAGATAAAATAGCTTAAACAAGAGAATGATGCTTTAAAGCATTATCAAGAAACTATTTCTATTCAGATGGCTAAATAAATTCAGAGAGAAAAAGATGAAAGAACCAAATTTGAAGAAATTCTAAGGAATGACAATGTTTAGATGGGAAAAATGCAGATCGAACTTGATGACTACAGAACCAAGTATCATGAAATAGAAAAATACAATCAAATCATAAAAGGAGAACTTATTGGGGCTAAGAAATGCATTGAAAAGATTCATATTATTAGTGACAAGATTGATGAGTAGAGAGAGAGAGAGAGAGAGAGACCTAAAGGAGACATGAATAGAGTTGGATTTAGTTCAAAGCTGAATGTTCTAAGAATCAGGAAGAAAAATATGAAGTGAATATTGATGAAGAAAGACCTATTCATGAAGAACCTAGAAATAATATCACACCATTCAAAGGAAGATGTTTTTGATCCAACGAAGTGGGACACATGAAGAGAGACTACAAAGGTAAAATTCCTTACGAACCCTTTTCTGGTTATTGTTTCAATTACTATGAATATGGATACAACAAGACAGAATGCAGGAAACATGATGAATCAAGAACCAAGAAAGATTACAATAGAGATGAAACAATAGCTAAGGGGTAAAAGTACGAAGTTGTGTCGCACTTGAGGACCATTTTCGTAGTTTTGACCGAAATTGTTTCGGCCAAAATAGTTTGAATCATACATATGTGGCACAAACATGGCACCATGTGGCGTCGATGTGGCAAATGAGTTTTGCCCAAAATTGGTTCGGCCGGACCAGTTTCAACCAAAAATTCATTAGTAAAAATAAGCTAACTATGTTCTATCGATGAAGAATTGGCATATATTTATATAGAGGGGTTTAGCCGAAACTTGTTCGGCGGAACCAGTTCTAGCCAAAACTGTCTATGTGGCATCCTATGTGGCAGCCAAATAGGCAAAAATTTTAAAATTATAGAACTTCTCACTTAGACAACTGATTTCTTCATCAAAACTCAACCATTTTTAAAATCTAAATAGACCCTTTTGTAGAGCTCAGAGTCTAGATTATGGTCATATAATTTTTATTGTGTTTTAATTATATATAATATATTATAATTTGAAAAAAATCCAAGTAGGTATTTTAACATTGAAGAACACGCTCGTTCGATAAAATTAAAAAAAAATAGCAAATCACGTCAGAAAAATTTACAACTTATATTTAACACTAGAGGAGAGATTCCTCTTCAAGAATATGTAATTTGTTTTGTATTTGGTTTAGATTTTCTAGGGAAAATGTGGAGGGAGAAAAAAACTATTAATTTCAGGTAACTCCGACTTTGAATAGTTGTAACAGACAAAATATATACCGAAAACCAATCTTTCTTTTTTTATGCACTAGTTGTACATGTCATCTAAAACATATTCTAAAATCAAAGGAAAAAAATGATTATTTACATATATTTAGTTGGAGGGAACTAGACAGGTTACATTTTCAGCATTTTTTGAGCAATTAAAAAATGGACTTCAAAAATTAAAAAACTAGGTCAATGCTTATTCAAAAAAATTTAAAAAAAATTATAGACATAAACTACATCCAATTTTACACATTTCATTAGTTTACATCATTTTTAAATTCTAAACACAAATGCCACTTTTATGTCATTAAAGCTTAATAGTTTTGCATGTCGTGGTCCTCTTCCTTTGTAAAAGTGTGACACAGGTTTGTACTTTTACCCTAAGATCACATGTTACAAGTGAAATAAATTTGGAAACATAAAAAATTCTTGTAAATTGCAGATTAATCAGAGAACACCACCTCCTACATGCTACAAATGTAGTAATCTAGGACACAAAGAAGTTTCGCAGGTATAATGGAACTATGAACATAATGGTCCTCAACCTATTGTTGTGCAGAAGAACATTAGTGATACTGGTAAGAGTTTTCTAGAGTACATTAATGAATTTAATAGTCATTTCAAAGAAGAAGATGTAAACAGTGGTAAGGTATGGAAGGTAAAGGAACAAGGTGAAGAAAAGGCTCAAAGAGAGTTAGTAGACGCTACTAAGTATTCACCTGATATTAACATTACTACATTAACCTAGATGGCCAAGCATGACCATAGGGAGAGCATTGGAGAGCTACATCAGCAAACTATCCAGCCCTTGTTTATGTGTAATAAGCTCTTGTGAGCTTAGGGAGGGTATGTTTGAATGTTATGGAACATGTATCTGTGATCCCATAGCTTTACAATATATATCCTATGATCACCAAATTGTTAGTGGAACAGATCATTTGCAGAGATGAGTTCATTGGGAAGTGTATCATTTCTTTACACAATGAAGTATAAGGATAGCTAAAATAACCTATCTATTCACCATTCAAAGAGAAGAGTTGAAGAAGATCAGTGATTTTTGTAAGAATACTAAAGAAGCTAGGGTATTTAATGATTGAACAAGTAGGAATCCATAGATTTAGTAGTCAAAAGGTATTTAGACCACTTGTGAATATGGATTCACCTTTGATCTTTGACGTTAATGAATGACCTCAATACAAGTTTAGGAGGTACCCTTTTGAATCCACTATGGATGACTATGAAGGCACATTTTATTAGATTCCCTATAGAGTTCTACACATAGAGGATGTTAGGGCATATATTCATTGCAAGTATGAGTCTCTGGGAGACTTTGAGATCTTCAAACAAATTAAGGACATGATCAAAGAGGATGGAAAATGGAAGAATGATTTCTCTACTCTTGAGAACCTAAGTGTAATGGAAATGAAAAAACTACATGAGTTTGACGAAGAAGAATGGTTCACAATCCTATTGAGCAAAGTATATGACCAAATAAATTTGGATCGGTGAGAAACCTGTAAAGATTTGAAGTGATTTGATCCATGACATTACTGGTCTAGATAACTCTGGATTCATCTTTGTACTAAAGAAAAATACCAAGAAATTAGTGGAAACCCTAACCCACTCTAAATGACATAAATGAGCGATGACAGTGACCGCCATCTTCCAGCAAGATGTGCGACTAATTGCAACAATACTAGGGTACAAAATTTATAACAACTGACCAAATTCAGTTTCTAATGGTGTTATAATGATGAAATATAATATGGTAAAGGAGAATGTCATGTCTAATCTTTATGAAGTCCTTGCACAACATTTCATAGAAAATGTGAAGAAGATAAAGAGAGATAGGGAAAAGGCATTCAGATTTGGATCATTGTTGAAACACATGTATATGCACACTATGCATAAATTTAGAGGTATGCACCCAAGAGAATTGAGAGACAATGATCCCACTAGCCTACAAGTGTCAAATAGTTACAAAAGATAAAACCGCACATGGGTAGATGGAGAATTTTTTGCGATGATTAAAATCTTGCAGAGAGATATGAAACTAAGAATGAGGATACTAGAAGAGATGGTATAAAAGTACAAAGATACAATTTGTTTCATGGTTGAAACTGATTATTTGTGTTTGAAGCAGTAGACCTGAGGATGAAATGGTGTCACCCTATGGTTTATGATGTGAGTAAAGAGGTAAATTGATTATGTAGGTTGAGCATGTGCTATCTTCAGTGATAGATGCATCAGAGGAAAGATGGGGTACCTATGAGGAAAAATCCTCTAAGATTAGAGAGGAACAAACAAGAACATCTAGGAGAAAGAAAATTCAGAATTTTGTAGATAATCTAGATAATGCTGGTATTACTAAAGAAGAGATGAAGGAAATAAGGAGATAGATAACTTAAATAACATATGGAGTGGCAAGCTCTTCTGCTCCAACTCTTCCACCTCATGAAACTGAGAAAAAATCTAGTCCACCCCCTACTATGGAAAAAGTACCTATGGAGTCATTGCAGACTATGAAGGTAGTAGATACCCATGCAAAGAAGAAGAAGAAGAACTCTGGAAGCATGACATGAGAATGTTCAAGAAAAGAATTGTAGACCAAGACAAGATAAATCAAGTGAGAAAATTTTATGATAGGTATGATTCAAATGATCAAATTCTTATAGAAGACATTGTGATAAAGCACATGATGGATTTCAAGAAGAACTTGATTGAGATGGCTTGAAGTATTCCTAAAGAACTACATGATAAACTTGAGATAAGAAAATGGCTAGCACTACAAGAAGATGAATAAATTAGAGTAAAATATATTGAGGAAATGCTACCAGTGATATAGTTTTATGAGCATGAAAGGATACTAAATGCACAAAAAACCCTACTAAGATTTAAATCTTGATTGATAAATATAATGGGAAGGAATTGTGATGAGGTAATTGATGATACACATAAGGGCATTGACAAAATATTAATGAAAACTAAAATAGAAAAATCCTCACCTCCTAAATCTAAAGCTACTAAACCTAAAATTATCCTAAGGGGAGATTCCTCAAAGTGTACAATAGTCAACATTGATTCACCTAAGGATTGAGAAGATGACAATCAGTTTGTCTGTACTGTAAAGCAACCTAATATATTTTTTACTAGTGTGCCTATGGTTTTGGACACCTCACTGGATATGAATGACCATTTTGAAGGGAATACTAATAGTGTACCTAATATTGATACAGAGAAATCTACTAAGAAAGAGCCCTCTAAGAGCCAAGAGCAAGCGAGCATCGCTGAGGTTGAAAAGGGACAAAAAAACTAGACTAAAGTGAAGCAAGAAATAATGACACTTGTTTCTTCATTCCTATTGTTAGTAAGTACAAAGAAGTCATTAACTACAAATGTAGAAATTATGGATGAAGATGAGGTGATGAAACTATCTTACATCGTATTTGCCAAAGCAAAGGAAAGATAAGAGTAGAAAAATGAGAAGACATAAAGGGTATTAGAAAGGGTAGTTGACACCATAAAAAAACCCCTACCTATACATTTTAATTTCCAAGGAAAGGATACTTCATAGAAATTGAACAAGGAGTTGGAAGACTTTGACAGTCACTACAAGTCCTTAGTGAAGATCATAGAGTAAAAGGAAGAACATAAATACTTATAAAATAAGTTAGAGGAAGTATGCAAGTCTATTTCATGGGACTTGGGCATACTGGGAAATAAAATTTTTAAAGAAAGGAGTTGTGTGACACATGGCATAAATTTATATAGCTATTGTATAAATCCTATTAGACACATTGAGAACATTGAGGACATCATCATACATGACACGAAGATACTAGACAAGTTGGCACATAGTTGTGAGACCTCCTCACACACTATTTTAGATATAGACAAGGAAGCTTCCAGACTATTGGACAAGATAAGTGTGTTGGAAATAAAGAAAGGGGGAGTTTTGGGAAGATTTGGGGTTTTGAAGATTCTAATCACTCCTGAGCTATCAATTATTGAGATATACCTTTCTGACATGGAGAGAAAAAAAAAGGCCCGCATAGAAAACATGCCTACTAAGTTGAAGGAAGTAGAGACATCTTCTTTTGTGCAGAATGGATTGATCGATGTGAGTCATATTTTGGTGAAGACCTGGACTAAAGAAGTAAAAATCTTTGAAATTTCTTTCCAAGATGTACTTAAGATGGTCTAATTTTTTGGGAGCAGTTGTATAAATTTTGTTATATACTCTACATTTTGGTATACCTTTCCCATTGATGTCAAAGGGAGATAAGAAGATATGAAAAATGTATATAAGAAAGATATAGAAGATATAATTTGGAGGAGAGCATATGTAAAGGAGATAAAGAAGTGTAATGTATATTTTCTTGGTATTGAACACTTAGTCAATTTTCACTAAGTGTTGCTATCAATGCCAAAGGGAGAGATTGTTAGAAAATGACTCATTCATGATTGCATTGGGGTTTTCATTTATGGAAACACAATAGTTATGTATGGTCGGTTGGATTGGAACACTATTTTGGTGCTAAGGTTTGTAAAATGACTAAGTCAAGAATGCAGTTTACTAGATACAGGAGTACAGTTTTGGGTAGCAATCACTGTGTGTGATTAATGAAAATGTGTGAGATTGGAAGAAGAAATTTGGGATATGGTAGACCTTCAGTTAAGTTTTCTTATATTTTGCATTCTAGAGATGGAAGATACAGATGATTGAAGTCATACGAAGACAGTGAGATGGCGAGACAGAATGGTTGAATGGTCGCGATGATTGAGGGAGTGTAACATAGAATCCAAACATGCTAGTTTTATTTGGATTTAATATTACCTCTATTTTGGTAATGTATGATCTCTGACTTTGTATTTGAGTTTTTTTATAAGTGTTGGTCATGTTTTGTGATGTATTTGGGAGCCAACTTAGTATGAGATACAGTATATATATATGGACATGTTCCAAGAAGTGAAGTATGGATAATGTATGATGGAATGGATTGATGCATTATGATGTTATAATATAACAAAAGGTAATGCGAGCTACAACTGGAACTACTAAAGCATAGAAGATTCCTTTATAAGCTCATTTCTGATAAAGCATTTTAACAAAGACAATTTTTTTGTTGTAAGAGAAGTGTGCTCAGCGTATACGTTTAACAAGGTTTTATATTCCTTTAACAGGGAAATGTTCTAATGTAATACTCAACTCCTAATAGAGCTAGGTCTCCTAACATGGACATAATACTTTTAGCACATATTTGGGGGTACCATCCCCACTAGGGTTTTCCCTTGGATAGGCTTTCCTTGAGAAAAAAATCATGGTGTTATTAGTTGTTTACTTTATGCTTATGTTGTTTTCATTTCAATATTTTTTTGGTTAAGTTGGAATCTAATAAGTTTTATTTTAAAGTGTCGTAATACTGATTCACACTCCCTCTCATTATTACTTAATCCTAACTACTACATCTAGAAGGAGATTCGTAGGTCATTACTAATGCAATCATTAGAGGAGGAGCTAATAGTTTTAAAATTGATAAGAGTGTAAAGGTGTTCTGGAAACTTTTCTTGTCAGTAAAAGATGCATATTTTATTATATTGTTATACAATATACAATGGTGAACAATGCTTAGATGTAGATTACTCACCAAATCATATTTTTTATTGGAACACAAACCCTCCCTTAAACAAATATTATTATCACAACCCAAAAGGGAGGAAGGGATGCTAAGGTAAGATCTAGGTACAAGGGGCATTTGGGTATTCGTTATGAATAAAGTGTAATTATGATATGTAAATGTATGAAAGAGACTTATGTTATGACAAAGGAAATGATTGATAGAAAGATATGATATCAAATCTTATGCATGAAATTAAGTTCAAGAGGAAAAGAGGAAGAATTAACTCATCTCTGAAGCTAGGAGGGAGCAAGTGAACTTCAGATCTGGATTTGACTATCACAGAACTCTTGGACATAGAAATGATTTTGGATCTGGGACTCTAGGTGGGTTTGACTATCACAGAACTGTCAGACATAGAAGTGATTTTAGATCTGGGACTCTAGGTATTCTATCTTCTCACTATGAAAATTGCAAATTCTCAGGACTATGCCCAGTCAAGTTAGGGTAGTCCCAAAAATTTGACCTATTGTTGGAGACCCAAAAACTGATGAAATCTATAGAGGACCTATCATTGGTTCTATAACTTTGAAAATCTAGATTTGAGACTATGCTACCTATTCCTATACATAAGAAAGAAGGGGAAATTTTTGTGGAAAGTGGATTTCCCTTATCAATCCCATGTATAGGAATTAAATTTGAAATGAAATTGGAGTTGCATAAGGAAATGTTATCTAAATATGAAACAGAAATTACCTTATATGTCAATGATGCAATGTCTGTTTGGAGATGATCACAATTATTGATGCAATAACTTGGACTCCACAAATATACAATAGGAAATCATGAAACCAAACCCTTGAATGATGAATTTTTTTATTTTTCCACAATGTTGGATTGAGGAAGAAAGACAAGAAGAAGAAGACTTGAAATGCTTGATGGCTTCCTTGCACTTGAATCTTTTGAATGCACAATAGCTTACTTGCATGAAGATTACTCTTGATCATGGTTTGATCATGGATTGGAAAATAATATATTTCTTATGGATGTAATAATGAGAGGGAGAGGCCTCCTTTTATACACATTTTAGGGCTCAAATTTTGCAAGGTCAACCCCAATTAAGAACTTAGGAGAAACAACCACATATCAGGCCCAAAGCCCACTAAATTGAAAATCCCTAGGAGAAGGCTGAAATAGGTTGGCCCAGTCTAGGACAAGGCCGACTTAGTTTGGTCTTGTCTAGGAATTTTTTTTAAAATCTTTCTTGTGACCTAGGTTTGTGTGCCAAGAAATGGATTTGAAAGCCTCAGACCATTGAGAAATCAAGGCAAATCCCAAAATGTAAAAGGCATGTTAAAAGACCTAGATGGAAGATGAATTATGTGATGCGTAAAAAAATTAATAAATCATACATAGAAGTTACACATATTATTGAGTTTTGAATAAGTAATGTTGATTTTAAAAATGCATAAGGGCTAAAAGGATGTAAAATCAATGTGAGAGGATGCTAAAATTAGGTTTAAAATGAGGACCTAACAAGGGTTCTTGATTTTTAGGATGGTATAATTACTAATTAAAACTCTAATTGCAAACATAAATATTTCATCTATGTGTAACTGAACTAGAGACTTCCCACCAAAACCTCATACTCGAACATCTACCCAAACGAAAAGAGATATTCAAATTTGGCCCCATAGAATCACGCTAACTAGTCCATTTTACAAAATTTATACATGTATTTGCAAAATTTCTATAAACAAGCAAGTTCTACGATCGACACTAAAAAACTTACCTAAAACTGTACCATAAACCCAAAAAAAGGATAATTTTTCTTTCCAGACACAAGGTCGTGGCACCTTGAACTACCATCATCTTTATGTTATCAAGCTCCTTTGATATCTAGTACACCTTGATTTTGATTGTGCCTCCTTCGCATGCCCCATCAATGTGTAATTCAGGTCCCCTTTCAACATGTTTATGATGTTTGGGCCTCCTAGCACCCTTGGCCTATCCTCGACAACATCAAAGACCATGACCCCTACCCAAATTATTTCTTCACATTTGTGCCCTCCTCTGTGCATCTATATCCTCCCATATATCAACCAGCTTCAACCAAAAGATGTCGGTGTTCATTTGTCTCCTTGATAACCCCATAGCTAGCTCTAAGTCCTAGACAAAAAAGTCAACAATTAGGGCCAAACTTATTGAGTGTCCATTTTGTGTTTAATATTATTTCCCATACCTATTTGCAATAAGAATGGGCACACAATTTGTAGAATACCCAGGTATCCAAGCCAATCTCCACACTCAGATTCAAACATGCAGCCCATAGAACACATTGCAAGATTTCATCCATGCCCACCTAACATTCAAGATACATGCATCTCTCCATTATGCGTTTTACTTCATCCTTTGATGAGAAATGATGCCCCCACACACAAAATAATTAAGAAATATTTGCATTTTTGCACCACCAGAAGTCTATAACTACATAGTCCACACCTAGGAGAGCCCTGATCACCTCCACAAAGAAGGGATGCTACAAGGTGAAGACATGGATTAGTATCTTGTCTTTTTACTGGCCCCTTTAAAGCCATCTTCTACTTCATGGCATTAAAAGAAAAGTTCTCTTCCATGGCACCCAACTTGACCTCACACCTCACAACCACCTATCTCTATCGAAGCCAAAAAAAAATGTCTTTGGGTTTGCATCTCAAGGAATGTATAGTACCAAAAATCCTCCATGTTGAATGTAAAATAAATTTGACATGTACCATACCAGGCATCAAGAAAGCAAATGTTCACCACCTTGCTAGCATTCAATACATTCTAGCACCAAAAATCAAACAAAATATTACTTTACAAACAACCATCACATATTTGGTTTTGATTTGGGTAGATGATGTCACATCGACAATCGGTCATATTTTTTCCCATATTAACATGCCACCTTAACCACCAACTTGGACAATGATTCAGCCAAACTATTTCCTTCTCAGTACACATGTATGATTTTGAAATTCTAGAATACTAGAAACTTCTTCTTGATAGTTGAGATGATTTTTAGTAATCTCCAAGCATAGGTCTCCACCAATTCAATTTCTTTTATAATAATCAAAGAGTCTCCTTCTAGGTGTAGCTTAGCAACCTATAGTCTTTGTGCCATCTCCACCCCCAACAGTCTCTCTCTCTCTCTCTCTCTCTCTCTCTCTCTCTAAAAACAACATTAGAAAGATATGAAAACTTGATCAATCCCCCTTGTGAAGTAAGAGGATATAATCTTCTTTCTCAAAATTTAAGAATTCCAAGCTTGGCAGGTTCAAGTAAATTGAAATGATAATTTTTATAATATTTGTAGACTACACATTATTTCTTCAACATGAACAATTTATGTTTATCTTCAGTTGTAAATTTCTATGTTGTAATTGAGGATTCTAATTATAATTTATATTCTTATCTTGCATTTCAACTTGGGAAACTATGAATTTCTAGAAATAGTCTTCTAGGAACGAAGGTTGATAGTCTATGAAACAATACAAATCATAATAAAAATTCAGTTTAATTAAGAGGTTTTCTTCCAGCATTAGTTGCATATGCAACTGATCCCTTGAGAATTTTTTTGTCTTCCCAGAGAATCCCGAGACTTGGGGCCTATTTCCACCCAATAACAAGGACTTTCCTTGTGTGTAAAATGAGTGATTTGAGTCATTTCAAGCAATGAAGCTTGTAAGATTCTCCTTAGGCATTCTATTTCATCTCATTTTCTAGCATATAGAATGACATGGAAGGGGATTAGCTTTCAAACCCTTTTTCTAATGAGAGATGTGGTTTAAATCAAGGGCACATTTGTTTCTAAAATCATTTGGCATGCGTAGGAAGAAGCTAAGCCTTGGATTTGTTGGTATGGCATCGACTTCTGTGATGGGCTTTCCTTTAACCAACATAATATTTTATGGTCTCTGGTGATTCAAATTCAAGTCCTTCCTTTGGCTCATCTGCCAAGTATCCATCCTCTTTTCTTTCATAAGAATGGACTTATGACCCCTCGAGACCATTTTTATAGATCATCTACGAACCGAGACACCTGAGAAGACCTGTAAGTTCAATTCTTCCTTAATCAACAAGATCGCCATACTTTTGGTTTGGGGATTTCAGTCTGGCCATTGGATATGCTGAACAAAATCCATATTTGCTCCATCAAACCATGGTGTAAATACTTGAATCAGTAGCCTTAGACATCATTCACTCGATGTAAACATTGACTGGGTTATCGTTGGCTCTTAACCCACTTTCCTATGGTCCCTATTTTGAACCAGCATTGGCATTTTTAGTCTTCTCAGGCTACCTGGAGAAGGAGGTTTCTTACTATTTGGTCTACTATTGCAGAGCCAAAAATTGCCCATTTTGCATGGTATATTATTTTCCAGGGCTTAACTTTTCCTCCCGTCTCCAGCACTTATGGGTTTCATATCCTCATTGTTCCTTTTGTCATCATCCTAAATCTTTCTTGCATTTTCTTTTGTTCTATAGGATGACACAATAGTAATAGATTTGAATTCACTATTTTTTCTTCATTTTCAACCATAGTTCTTTTAGATTGGCATATGGTCTTGCTAGGTGATTCCCCAAGGTTTCCATGTCTCTTTTCTCATCTCTAGCATGCTTTTAGGTTGAAAATTTTATTTGTTATATGGAAGGACCAAAATGTAGTTATATTTGCTCATTCCTCAAATGATACTTCTATCTTTATTTTTGCTAAAGCATGTATTTGTAATAATGTGATGGTAGAAATTCAAGTATAGACATATAAGGTGGCTTTTGAAGTAGCCCACTTGCAAGAGCTTTAGTAGCATTTGGGAAATGACCCTGGTATGGTTGTGAGAGTCCCACCGTATGTTTATGTCTTTGATGGCGATTCTTCTTCCCGTGGTCAGTGTCGTGGGTGTAGTTCCTTTGCTAAACATTCTCACACATTGCATTCTTAGGCAACTCTCTAACATTTCAGAGATCATCAAGATTTCACTCATCACTGGTTTGCTTCACAACCTCCTAGTGGTTCTTCCCATGGTTCACCCTTTGCTGGTAGTGTTCTATCACCTTCATATACTTTAGGATAGCCAGGGTCTATGGGAGACTGTAGTTGGCCTTCGTCTTCCAAGTGGTTGTCATGGCTTTTAGTTGCTATCTCTTGAGTCAAAAAGGATAATGAGTAAGAAGAGAAGATGGCTAATGGTTGGTCCCTTCCGAAATTCAATCCCAACCCCACTGATTAATGGAGGAAGAACGATGATCCTGACCCACCTCCATCTACTGGTACTGCATTATAAGCTTAAGGATTTTTTGTCCCTGAGCTTTGCCCATTTTTCTTTTGGTTTTTATTTCTAGGTCCTTCCCGTTTGATTTTACGAAAGTAATTTTTTATCCTCCAAACTCTATTTTTTTAATTATGTATTAAATCTTTTTTTTTAATGATAATGCCCAATTTATCAAAAAAAAAAAATAATAATAATAATACATATCTTCCCCGAAAGGAAAAGTATGTTTCCTAAAGCACAGTCTTCTCAATCAAGAAAAACAAAGAAGAAAGAGAATCGGCATTGTAGTTTTATAGATGCAACTAGATGGACTCATAGGTGCAACCAAGGTGCCTCTCTTTCGCCACCTCAAAAAATTAAACCACTCCTCGTTGCAGCATCATTTTTCCGTTCTTTGACACACACCGATTTAAGAGTTAGCTCTCACCTATTTAGAAAGTCGTGGAGCTTATATATAAGAGAAACTTTACATTGAGTTGTTCAGTTATAAGAGACAAAAACTCTTAGCAACCTGTCTGTGGTGACAGTTACGATAAATCTGGGTTGGGACATGCAATGAAGGGGAAACAAAACTGTTTGCTCTTACTTCTGAGATTTCTTGGCTTTGAGGCTATGTTGAAGCACTAGGTAATTAGACTTTGCTTGTTGTTTTCTGAAAAAGGATATACGTGTGGCTCTAATGTGGAGAATACTTTGACTGAATTAATAGACACACAAATCCTCAGACCATCTCTAATGTTGCAGAGGTTCTTCACAAAAATGAAACGCACCCTTCTTTGCCATAGAAATTTTACAATTGGGTATTAGGGAAATCATAGTCAAAGTTTAACATCAATTAAGGCTATTTTTGCCATCCTCTGCAATTCAAGAAAGGTTTCCAAACACAAACAACTGTAACATATGTGTATGAAGAAGAGGATGCAGAAATTGTTGTTCTAGTAGTTTGGAACCTTGTGATAAAATTGGCAAAAGTCAAATGTGTGGATGATGCATACGCAACCTTTAAGGAGCTTAAGGAAAAATGCGACATTGGTGTTGAATTAAATGTCAGGATTCTTATTATTGCAGGAAGCCTTTTCAAAGGAGGACAAGCCACGGATGCTTCCTTTGTTCTATGGGTAAAGCATAGATGCTCTAAAATTGATTTAGTGGTTGTAGATATTTTACTAAACTATGTTTTCTACTGTTGTAGTTATGAATAGTTACAAATGTGCCAAAAAGTTTGGTATAGATGTGAGGATTTTAGCCATGCATGTTTTTAATGATAGATTTTTATTTTGGGCACATTTTTATGTGAAAAGAGTAGATGAAGAATGATATAGGGTGGGATAGTTTTGAGGAACATAATTTTGATTGAGGCTCAATGAATTTGAAAGATTGTGTTCAATGTTCTTAGATGTGGCCATTATATTCTAGTGGTGGTGTTGTAGTGGTAACTCAGACATCGGTTTCTCAATTCTCTCACCTGGACAACCTATAACTGAAGGGGAATGCAATGATTATTGTATTTACATTATAGTATGTGTTACAGTCAGTTTGACCTTACGGGCTTACATTGTAGGTCATTTCCTTACCATGTCATAATACATTGTTTGTAGAGAACTGATGCTTAAACTCAGTTTGATGCATCCCTAGTCAATCTGTTCTTTACCACCACCATCCATAGTTTACTTTCGATGAATGAGTTTTTAAATCAGATTACTAGTTTCTTAGTTTTAATTAAACTTGTTGTAACTGCAGTTTTCACTCCACCAAAGGAAGTATGAATTCCATGTTTACTTTCTATGCTGATCTGCCAGTCCAAAATTACACGCATGTAGCATGAAGATCACTTGCAATCCTAATTTAGGGGTTATTATCTCTATATAGAGATCTCTTATTGATTGAATCTGTGAAGGTAGAGATAGACCTCTTACCGTAAGTATTATGTATTGCCTCCCTTAAATGAATAAAAGATTATTCAAATTGTTGTCTCCTGTTTACTATGTTTGTCCCCCTGTTTTTCAAATCAATATTATGGACATTGCTTTGTGATTAATTTTTTTTTAGATTGTAATAGTTAGATATCATATCACGTGTCTGGACAGCACTGCATAGCGTTTTTAATTCCATGTTTCACAATCCGATATTGTTAAATCTCTGCATCAACAAGAAAACATTATGCTGGATCAGAACACAACACTTACAAATCGAAACACCAGCATAAACTTTCAATCTCAATGACATTGGATAAAAATTTTGCTCCTCTCAACCACTATACTTGAAGTTATGGATTGTCTTCTATATTTCAAATTCTGGATGCTAGGTTATGACTTGTTAAGTTCTTTGCAGTACCAAGGAAATACAAAATAATGTATAGAAGGCATTATATTTCATGATAAACATTTTAATTTATGGATATTGTGTTCTGATCTTTTCAAGTGACTGCATGAATATGGAAATGCCGAGTAGAAAAATTCAACCAAATGCGTTTACATTTAATATTTTGGTTCGAGTCTTGTTTTGACATCAACAAGCTCATTGCTTGTTCCATCTGTATAACACAAGAAGGAAATAGCTAGCAAAAATTAAAAAATTCCATCCATAATCTCTCGAATAATGGAAAACTTAATGAATTTCATGCAAAGTTGCTTGTGGATTTGGACTTGAGGATGGTTTTTGGGCATTCTCTTATGATGTATGTCTAAGGTGTGGTGGAATAGGCACAAACCACCCCTACCATTCCTAGGACAACCTGGGAACTTCTAGATCTTCCTCAACTGCTGTAGAGAAAGTGGCATTGGACTCCAATGTGAAAAAAGTGGAACCTTAAAACTCAAAAAGGGGCCATCAATGCTGCCCAACTTGAAGAAAACTATAAAACTTAGACATTCTTACACAATCATCAAAAGTGTACAAGGCATATGCATTTCATCGTTTAGAGGTTTCCTCCATGAAAGAGCTACTCTACAAAAATCTGGATTGGAGATCGGGCAAGCCGTCCTTTATTTTGGATGCAAAAACAACAAAATGGTAACAGTTCATCCTTCTCCTTGGATATTTTTGACTAATCTCTAGGATGCTCTGGTGACCTGAGCTTTTTGGGTTGGTTGATTTATCTTTGTTTTTCTTAAGCAATCTCTATTCCATTGCCAAGGTCCTTTCATGGGTTCTTACCATTCAAATATTGAGACTATGTTGCCTTATTACAAATATTTAGTATATATTTTTATTTATATAAATAAACATTCCATATTTATTTATTTTATCACAGAGCCTTTTAGTGCCTTTTCTGAAACAATTTAAGTAGATGAGATTTTGGATTGTAGTATTATCCATTATCTACAAGGGCATTGTTAACTTCGCATGACAACACTTAAAAGTTGCATTAAAATATTGTCCATTATCTCCCATAGGTATGCATGGTTAACTTTGCTTGACAACTCTTAAAAGTTGCATTAAAATATTGTCCATGGTTAACTTCCCCTGACAACTCTTAAAAGTTGCATTAAAATATTGTCCATTATCTCCTACATGTATCCCTAGAACAATTGGTTAATGTTTAATTGCTTTCTTTAAAAAATAAGAAATTCTCAAATCAATTTTCAATGAGGGTTTGTTGTAGCCTACTTTTTAACTTTACCTCTTTGGTTGAGGATTTATAGCTTGATTTTACAAATATGTTTTTATGTTTCTTCCATTATTGGACAAATTTATATTCTTCTTTGTGTTGGTTGTATTATTTAAGGAGAACTTCATTGAGTTGCGTTTGTTTAATTATATAGCAATATCTTGAAGCTTTTATATGATTTTCCAAGAAGATTAACATGGTTTGGTTTCTATTATATATATATAAATGATAGTAGTAATAGTACCATTAGTTTTGTTTTCAGTTTTTTTTTCAGCTAGGATAGATTTGAAGTTGGCATTGACATAGATTTGTGATTCAAGATTGATATTTGTTTGTATTTTTGTGATATTTGTTTGTATTTTTGTTAAAAAGTTTGTAGTAATCATTGGTTCAATTGAACAAAGTTTGGAATCTCCAATCATTATGGAAGTGGATTTGCAATTATATTTGTATTTGTGTATTCTTATATACATCTTACACATTCAGTCCATCTTTGAGAAATAGTAGAGCAATATGGGATTGGCATTTAATTCAACCAAAACTATCCATTATAAAGACAATAGAGGACTAGTCTAATTTTTTTAATGAGTCCACTGCAATAGGTATTGGAATAAAAAGTCAACTTGCATGCTAGCATTTTAATTTTTTTTTTTTTAAATAAACAATGAAGGAAGCTAAAAGGCACCTAATTCAATCACCTAAGAGCACATAACAAAGACATGGGTTGGCTTGATATAGAATGTAGTATGTAGTCTATAAATATTTAGGAATACTTTTAACACTTAAATGTTTATTTTTACTCTCTCTTAAACAAAATCATGTCTTTTATTAAAAATTTACACTGTTTGACTTGGAGTTCCTACCCACTTTGTAAGAGTTTTTAAGTAATATGTGGGGACTATTATTTGTGTGGAATATAGAACATTAAAAGAAAACACATGAATCCAATGAAAATTCAAACCTTTATTCATCAACCTTCTATCAAAGTAATGCTTGCACCTCCTTCTGATACAAGTGCTAGTAAATAAGCTTTTCTTGAATGTACTTTACTTTTTTATGTGATCACACTATATACCTTCTAACACATGTAGCTATTGTTGGAAGTGGATTCACTCTAAGCGGGGGGCGGGGGGGAGGGGAGGGGGAGAAGGGTCAGGGGGTGAATCAGAGTGACCTAGTAATTTGCCAAGACTAATATCGAAACATAAATGAAACATGAATGTGACAAACAAAAAACAAGTGATTGAGAACTTAACACAAATTCTTTACAAAGTATGTGTGATCATTTAAAGTAAATGAAATGGCATTAAGTATACTTGGTTGTTCCAACCATTACTGAGACAAATACTTCAACACTTAAGCATATATGATTATATCTGATAAATGCAACCTTATTGTTTTAATCAATACTGAAACATGATTTGCAATATAAAATATATGCACATTTAAGATAGGAATCTAAATGAAAGCTCAAGACAATGATAAATTATCAAGAGATTAGAGAATCTTGCTAAGGCATAATGAAATACAACAATACCTTTAACCAACCACTCTAAAGCAAGAAGAGAGACATTTAAGCACATGACAAAGTGACACAAGAATTTATGATGAGTGGAATTTATTGAAAGGATACATCCATTGTTACAATATTAGTTACATCAGTGTAACTTATTATAAACTAAAAATAGTTTCATAGTATAAGCATTTTCTATCACGATAAAACCTTGAGATACGGTTAATAAAGAAACTGTATCTTTCAAATAGAAACCTTCATATAAGTTCGACCATTACGGTGACTAAAAAATAAAATCTTTAATCTCATTTCAAACTGAATTGTAAACTACGATCTTTAACCAATGCAATGGTTTCATATAACTGTCGGAGATTATAGGAAATAATAAGATTATCAAGACAAAAAGCTTATGAAATATATACCCTAATCTTTACACAAAAAGTCATTCCTCATTCAAGCATTATAGAGTAAAAAAATATATTATACTCCTTTCTTTCAAACTTATAGCAATTTTTACAAAGAAAAATCACTAGTTGGGTTTTCATACCTATGTTTGGAAGAACACATGTGTTACCTCTTTTATAATTCATTCTAGAGCACCACATCAATACATCCACACTTCACAACATTTCTCATACACATCTTTCCCAAAGTTTCTCATCTCAAAAACAATATGAGACAATAATCTCATTAGAAACGGTAGAATCAATCCACAAACAAAATATAAAAATGTTATGTTAATCAATATGAGAAATAATATGTAGTTGTGGCATAAACACAAAGCTTTCTCATCATGTGCGATCAAAAACAACATCTTGTTATTACCTTGTGAAATCTAACCCTTTTCACATCCAAAAGGCATCATCCTGTTCATCACATAGAGATACAAATCATACTGAAGCCCCACAAAAAGCTAGACAAACAAACCTTCATATTCTTGTCACTGAAATATTCATGGCGGCACCATTACGGCTGAGAAGTTTTATATATATATATATATATATAAACCCTACTTGGCTTCCTTATGTTTTCCAAAAATTGTGTTTCATAATTATTTGGAATCCATCATAAGATACTAACATGTGGATTCATAAAGTCCAAGTTGTGACATAAACCAAGACTTAATCAGCACAAAATTCTAATTACATTACGTATGAGTTACATGTTTTCATCGTTGTCAAAGACTTAATATAAATTGTCATAGACCACACTAATGACCCCACACAAAATAATATTAATATATTCATTGGTCACTGCTCTTTCCACAACATAAACATTGTTTTGACTTTTCAACAAAAACATGTTTGCCACCTTTATAATTTATACATTTTGCATCAACAGACAATAACACCAGCAACTATAACCAAAATTGATAAGACCCATATTAATTAAAAATCAAACCTCATTTATATATGTGTGTGTGTGTGTGTGTGTGTGTGTGTGT
>MU224789.1:1197815-1217367 GCA_018584345.1 Thuja plicata | reverse complement strand
AGGAAAGAGTAGATAGGAAACATGGACATGGTTGAGACAAGTGTCTCAACCTGGAGGAAGGAGAGTTCTGATAGAACTCAACAATATCCTCTAAGATAAGGTGGAGTCCAAGTTGGACTCAATGATACCCATCTACCTAATTAATGAATGTACCTAAGTAAACTTAACTAAAGAGTAAACAGTGAATTGTTTACTCCAACACCCCCCCTTAAGTGTAACTTAGGGAGTACAACAATGTAAAAGAAAATATTTATGGGTCCTGACAACAAGGCCATGTTAGGTACCCATGTACAACTACAATGCAATCTCCCATAACTAGAGAAAAAGGAAAAAAACCCTACGGGAGAAAAATCCTATCCAAAAGAGAGAACATGAAGGTTTGAGAAGCCTTCAAAAAGATGTCCTAAAATCATGAACATGAAAATCGTTGAAACACGAAGAATCTGTAGACAATTGTCGATGACTGATATGGTGCTTTATCTAATGATCTCCTCCGAAGAAGATGATGATCAGGAAGACAACAATCTGTATGAGTGCTCCAAATGGCACTTCTCAAACATTGATTAGATGACAATAATGACAATAACCTCTGTCGATCAAAGATGCAGACGATACAAGAATCTACATGAGTGACCTTCACTACACAGCCAATGATGTTGTTTGAGTGATACCATTTTCACTTTTCAATCAAGTTGAAAATACAGGTGCAATAGTCTTAAAAGGAATCCAAGAGTGTTTCAGCATACTTCAAGAAAAACCGAGTAGCCTCCACAAAACTAGAATGCAAGAGTGTCTCAATGCACTTCAAGTGAAACCAAGGAAGCATTAGCACGAACAATATGATACCCCCCATAATGATGACTTGGGTGAGGCTTGACAGATCCATTGAAATGATGGGTCACCATGTTATGCATAAGGGAGAAAATATGTATCTACAACTGAGAAAAGGGTGTGTGCGGTCAAACTACACACTCGCATGAGGCAAGAATATCAACGATTTTTTAGTTGTCGTGGATGAAATCTCACTTTGACAAAGTTGTGATTGGCAAACAATGGCTCTACACAAACCCCATGGAACTTTATAATTCAGTGCGAGTACAATAATATGGCACATCATGTGTGCAAAAGTCCCCAAAATACATGGATGGACATTGGATCTAATGTGTCTACAAGTAATGCTGAGAAAAGATGTTCAACTGAAACAAAGGACAAAAACTCAAGAAAAATTTTAAAAAGTGCACCCATGAGTAGTGCATGAAATCACCTTTGTGATGATGCTTCATTTTCCAAAATCGGACTTCGGATGTCCAAGTTAGGGTCATGTGAAGAAAAGTGTCTATTAGGGCTGAAAGGTGAAAAAATGGCCCACCACTCTTATATACCCGGGGGCATGGGTTTGGTCTGTCATGGGACCATTAGCTCAGCATGTCATAAAAGAGTGCCCCTCCTAGATGGAGAGGGCCAAAGAAGAGCTGATAAGGTGGTTGGGTCCGATGGTGGCTTTGTGTGCCACCCCCATAACCACCAAGAACCATTGAAGGAAAAAGCATAACATTGTGGGACACAATGTAAATCCACATAGAAGTGGACACAAAGAGGGCTATTGTAGGCAAAGAAAAAAATGTCTTACCCATTTCAAAAATAGAATAAATCCCAAGGCCTGAGCATTCACGCCATGAGTTTTCTGTCAAAGCTCCTCGAAACATGCTTATAACTCGACCGAGAGGCAATAAGAGCTTCCTTGGATAACGTACACCACATAGGAAGAATGCGCTGGTTTGAGGTTCCTTTCAAAAAAGGAATGTGGGCCTTTACTCAGCTACCACCATTAAAATGAAGAGACTGCTGCCATGAAGAGGACGATCTTGAAGGACACCTCCCACTCAAAACTGCCGACCAAAAGGGAGATGTGAGCCTTCTCATTCATGGAGAGGCTCTCCACCACTGATCGACTAATATTGGAAAAGTATAAACATAAGCCAAAATGAAGGAAAGCGACGAAAACAAAAGCCTCCCTTAAGTGGGCCTGCAGGTATTTATCCTCCACGTGGGCCTGCAGATAGGGGTCTTCACTCATAATTCCTTTTCCATCCGTCAATGTTGCACGCAGTTTGAATGGGACACCATGGCGCAAGCCCAGCCATGTCCTTAGTCAAAGAATGACATAGCCAATGTGGGGTAACCCCTACAAACAGTGATTATGGGCCTCGCTCCATAAAAATGCCGACAAAGCCCGGCCCGCTGGCAAATTAAACGTGCAATTGTGTCAATAATGAGCACAAACTAATTTGTAAAAATGTGTCGACGCGGGCCTGCAAACTTGAAGGACCAGCTAATCATGAGCAAGAAGCTCAACCGACAGCAATGAGAAAGAATGGCAGTCAAAGCAGTAGATCCACCTTTAAGTGAGATCATTGGCTTTAGTAAAGGCACCGACAAACACTACTCATTCTTGATCTCCACACACGTGGGACCACTTTGGCCTGCACCGAGCCAGTGAAAGAATCTAAAAGGATTTCAAAGCCGCTAAATTCATAAACTCGTGGGCAACAACCAAGGGTAGACACTGAACAGCTCGCTGGCTCAACCAAAACAAAGACCGCAGCAATATATCTTAAGGAACCATCGACCAACACGTACATAGAATCCTCAGCGCCATTCACAGCTGACTCCAACCGCACAAGTTGAATTTACGCCATTCACAGTCGTCTATAGTCGTTCACAGCTGACTCCAACCACTACCAAGATGAGGATGCGTAGGGAAAGTCCAATACATGTGAGCCAAAGAAGCGTCGATTTGTCTTGAGGACAAAGACCATGCCTGAAAAGCATACACCAAAATGTTGCTGGTCAAAATGAATGAAACCGATGTGCATTATAAGCATTGAAATGTGCTACGACACCATGGTTTACATATGTGCCCACAAAACCACTAGATATATTGCGAAAAAAACTTGCCAAAGATTGGTCACTATAAGTCGACCACTTACTGCAAAGGCAGGGAGGATTTCGCAAATAAAAGATGCAGATTTATCAACACTCCAATCAACAGGTAAGGACACAGACCAACTGGTTAGCAATACAGGATGACAAATGTGTGGTTGCCATCGATTACTTTGTATATGCAGGCTTCCAAAAAAGCACCTATGCAATGGATGGTGATTGGGGTAGCTTGAAAGACTTGATACAAAGCCAAAACCAATTAAGACAAACCGTGCCAATCAAGGTTCATACTAACTACGACAACCAATTTCTCAATGTGGAAATGGCCCAGAAGTGTGCACATAGAGCTGTCTCGGAGTAGATGCAATAGGGGCACTACAAAAGATATAGATGGTGCCGAGCATAGTGATCACTGAGTTTTACATAGGTAATGCACACTAGATCACCAAACCGGACACCAACTTAGGCCACCAGGCATGCTGATCTGCCAACAAATAAAATGCACACCAATGAATGGAGTCTAATCTCTATGAGCATCCTGTCTAGCTAGTCAATGAAGCACAATTTGTGCAGGAAATCATCCAAACAAAATATGGGATGTGTATCTCAAAGGTGAGTGCATAGACAAACAAGACATACCTTGCAATGTATACAAGGTGACTGAAAACACAATTTGCAAAAAAGAACTAAAAAAATATACCGGTAAACTACAGAGAGAAACTAGGGATCTCAAACAAAAAAAAAGAACTCTCAAAAAGAACTGGAAGGAGATGAGAGACTATAGGCTCTGATACCATGTTTGGATAAACTACCCTATATCCAGGAGCCAGTCTACAGACATCCTCCAGAATAGAGAGACAAAACACAAGAATCTATTGGGGTACTGAGGTAATGAGATGAGGTGATTACAAAGTACAAAGGCTCTGCTTATATAGGAAAGAGTAGATAGGAAACATGGACATGGTTGAGACAAGTGTCTCAACCTGGAGGAAGGAGAGTTCTGATAGAACTCAACAATATCCTCTAAGATAAGGTGGAGTCCAAGTTGGACTCAATGATATCCATCTACCCAATTAATGAATGTACCTAAGTAAACTTAACTAAAGAGTAAACAGTAAATTGTTTACTCAAACATTTTCATCATTGTCAAAGACTTAATATAAATTGTCATAGACCACACTAATGACCCCACACAAATTAATATTAATATATTCAACGGACAATAACACCAACAACTATAACCAAAATTGATAAACCCCATATTAATTAAAAAACAAACCTCTTTTAATCATTTATTCTCCATTACCTAACACAATCTACAATTATTCTCATGACCATTTTTAGTGCTTTCACATTACGTTGTGTCTTACATTTCGCTAGACACATTTCACAAAATAATAATTTTATTTGATTTGACTATTTTCAAGTTTACTCTCTCTGTTGTCTTTTGGGGGGATTTTACAATGAGTTAATATAACAAGGAATCAAGTATTTGATGGTCACCCGTATTTGTTATATGATTTTTTTTAAAGATAGTTTAGTTATTCTATTGCCCTTCAACTTATGTTTTAGATAAGAATTAATTTTCAAATAAAAATTAATTTACAAATATTTTATTAAATTATTTTAAATTTAAATTTTTTAAAATATAATTCGTAATACTTATTTTTTAAATATAGAAAATATTTTATTTTTAATAAAATAGTACAAATAATCTAAGTACTGTTTTAAAACACGTATTATTATATATAAATCAAAACTAACTAGTTTAAGATGCAACTATCTAATAATAAGAAATGAAAATTATTGGTGATGAATTTCTTATATAGATATAAATATTTTAAAATAAGAAAATAAGTATAAATTAGTAATATATGCAAATATCTCAAATTTATAAGCAAGTTTCTTAATTCATATATTTTATTTGGAGATATTCTTAATCAATAATAATGTACACTATATTATATAGAAACTTTTATGTGTGAGAAAAATAATAGAAACTTACAAAATAATCATAGATTAGCAATATATGAAAAATATCAAATTAATTAATAAAGTTTCTAAGTTTATATGCTTTAATTTCAAAAGATTTTAAATTAATATAAATATATAATAAATAATATAAAAATATGTTTATTGCATGTATAATATTTCAAATTGGTAAAGTAAGTTTCCAAAATTCAGATATTGTGTTTAGAAAGATTCTAAATTAATAGAAATATATAATAAACAAAATAGAAACATATGACAATACTTATGGTAATTAATTATAATTTTAATTATATATGTAAATTTAATTCTAATTTTATTATCAATATTAAATATATTTTAATTAATAGTTATTTTATTAAAAAAAAGGTATTATCAATTAAAAATTAAATAAGTAGCTTGGTATAAAATCTTTATTGTAAAAATTTAAAATATAGTTATAGATTTTAAATGTAAGGTGGAATTTTTTTTTGTATTATATATCGAGAGTTTAAAGATCTAATACAACAAATTAAGGGGGAGGCAGAGCCTCAACCCACCAATCCAAGAAACAAAGTGAGCTAAAGAGTTACAAAATACTATATAAGTACATATAAAAGATCTGAGTATGAAGCAGAAGTCCAAAAAAGAACAAGTAAGGTGGAATTTAAATAATAAATAAGGGGTTAGTAAAATATTAAAATTACATAATATTGTGAGATAGTATTTTTATATTATATATATTAAAGAAAAAAATATATTATATATTAGAAATTATAATAATTATTTATACTATGTATATATTAAAAATATAATATAGTAGATATTTAAGAATATATAATAGTTATATATTATAATAGTGTTCAAATATATTGTAATTTAATTTGTAATAAAAATATGTTTATACTAATAAAATATAAAATATATTACCTCATAAAAATTTACTCAATTGTAAATTAAAAAAATAATTTCATTCTTCGAACATAAATTAAATTATATATAAACTATACATTACAAAAATTATGGTGAAAATTTAAAAAAAATAAATAAATAATAGAAACTCTCTCAAAAAGGGGTCATATAACACCAAACCAATTCAACCAATCATATTTGAAATAAGTTATTTTTATGATATATAAAATTAAGAAATAAATATCAAAACTTTATAAAACTTCGAATTAACTACATATTATTGATGCAAAAAAATAAACTAATTGTGTTGCAATAGTATATTGCAACTTATTTATAGTATACAAATAAATTATCATATGTTGGCCTGCTAGTAAATCACTTGTACTCTTGGACGAGAGGTCACAAGTTCAAATCCAATTGGGGGGTAGGGTATGTACGCCTCGTTTGTAGCGTAATGGATGCCACCTGAAAGGATTACAAAGAAGTCCTATATTATTGTCACCATATGTAGACCCAAAAACATATGGCTAGTGTAGTGGACTTTAAAAGGACCTTTCCTTTCCTTTTCCATGTCCATTTGACACGCTACACTAGTTGTCATTATTTAGGAGTTGTTTAAAGAGGTGTCTATTCCATTTTGACACCTCATGCTATGTTCGTGGGAGGCAACTTGCTACCACTCATTGAGTGTTGGAGTCGACTTCTGATTCGACCCAATCACTCTTTGTATATGTACACTTCTTCTATGCAATATTCAATGGTAGTCTTTGGCTCACACTATTTTGTGCTTTATTTTCATCTCTGTAGATCATTTATTTTTACATGGTATCAGAGTAAGTTAGAGGTATTTTGAAGCCTATTTGTTATAGTAGACTTGAGCTTATTTTGTTATATTGTGTTTTAGATTTATCTATTAGATCTTGGTAGAAATCTACATGGTATCATAACCTCACCCTCACTATAGGGCCTTGAGTCACATGCATCATCAATGGCTAAAGCGATGACCCATACCTGCATTGTGTTTCTCCATAGATGTTTTGACGACCTCACAATTTGCCTGGAACTAAGTCTATGCATTACCTCATAGATTTCTACTTCTAGAGTGAGGAGCTCTACACTAGCATTGTTGAGTTTGAAGGTGTCTTTAGCCCTTTGGCCCATTAGACCCATTTCTTTGAGAAGCTCTTCAAAGAAGTGATTTTTGCCTAATTTGACAAACCTTAGATTCTCATAGTTTCCTATCTCTGCTTGTAGAGTTCTGTCGAGATTATTGTCCTCGAGGTTGAGCCAGAATAGGTGTGTCAATTTAGCTAGTGTGGGGGAAATTGGACATGTGATGTCTTCAATTTGGCCTCTATTGCCTTCACGTGGTAGACGTCGTGTGTTCCTTCCTCTTCATTCACATTCTTTGTTTCATTTGTGTCAGTTGGTGGTGACCCGTGGTTTCAAAAAGACTTCCTCATGCATCTATGGTTTGAATAAAGGTAGGGTAAAGGTGTGTAAACACTTTTTCAAAACCGTATGTGTGTTTCACATTAATAAATTTGGGAAATTATTGTACATATACTTAATTATAAAATATAATTGGGGCTTTAGAGTCACAACATGGATCCTTGTGATACTCACCTCATATGAGTATATCTTAGAGCACACTTTGTACATCTCTACACACTTTTGATCCTAGTTTGTTTTCTTATTTCTCTTAAGCATTAATGGGGGACCGTAATGCGTGTTACTATGGTAATGTGTTGTTCAATGAAATAGAATGTTCTTTTGGAAGGCACAAAATATACTTCATTTTTTGATCTCTCATATGGGGATTGATTCAGTGGACCAGTTTGAGGTTAAAGTACTCCTCATCAAAAGTATTATCTGCATTATCAACGTCATAGAGTTTGATCAACTTTGTGTACACTATTGAGTAGTCTCATCTTTTCACTGATGCAGTAAATCTTGATCCACATATCTAGAAGATTCGATTATTCCAAAAAATATGAGTCCATCATTAATAGAGTTTACAACTTCAACATGCTTTAAAGTTCTTCACTACTTATCTCCTTTTTTAGGATTGTTTTTTCCCACTGGAGTTTTTATCTTTCTCCTTTTATGAGAGATTTCATTGTACATGGGTACCTGATCAGGCTAGTAGTCGGGACTCATTTTATCTTCTCCTCCTAAGTTATGCTTAAGGGGGGTGTTACTGTATTTATTTAATTACACTTAGGATTTTTAAGCATTCTTAGTCATCCATGTGTATTTGACACTTGTTCACACAAGTTGTTGTCATCTAGGAGTCATTTATAGAGGTGTCAATTTCATTTTGACACCTCATCGTAGTTCCTTGGGTAGTTTTTCCACTACTCTAGGTTGAAGGAGTCCATCCCACATTTTGTTGAGTCACTTTGCCTATATGTACTCTACTTATCCAATGAATAAAAGGTCAACTTTGGCTCACATTATTTTGTGCTTTATTGTTATTTTTGTAGATCCTCAATTTTTACACCTATAACAATTTGATTGTTTATTAATAAATTTAAGTGTCATTTTTATGATTTTATAAAAATAAAACATGTCAATCTATATAGTCCAATACATTTTTAGCCTATCATATATGACCCCAAAGTAGAAAAATGGCCAATACGACCATCAAATTCCACCTACAAGGAATACAATGTATTGGGAGAGAACATTTATTGTCAGAATCATATCACAATAGACTTTTATTAGAAATGGGTAGCAATGATTAACAATGAATTCTTTGTGAAACCAATCTTTTCACAATAAAGATACATTTATTTATCATAAAGAAGAGGAGATTTTGTTATTAGCATTTGTTTTGAAAAGAGGTGTAAGAATTATGTGGATAGAAAATTATTTATGACTTTATATATATTAGAGAGTATAACTTTTATATATGGATAAAAGATAAATTAATTCAATTTAGAATATTTTATATGTATCCAATAATACTTTTTGTATGTACAATTTAAAAAAAAGATAAATTAATTCAATTTAGAATATTTTATATGTATCCAATAATACTTTTTGTATGTACAATTTTAAAATATAATGCTGACTTTATAATGATGATCCATCTACATGGTTTTAGTGGTCTATTTATTTTGGTTAGCAAATTAAAAATTATATACCAAGATTATAATGAAAGTACAATTGTTATGTCGACCTAAATTTCGGTAGAATCTCAAATAAATTTGAATGTAGGAGATCAAATCAATATTGAAGTTGGTTTTGTAATAAAAGATATTATTTTATAGGATAATTTATTTTCTAAAATAAGCTAATACAAATTCATTTAATTAGTTTATGGAAGCATTCCTCTAGTAATGTATGTCTGTGTCGACATAATTTATGAGTAATGCTTTTGACCAAATCTGTGGAGACTAGTACAATCAATTTTACTCTGACCAAACTAAGAGTAGACGAAAGATAGAAAGTTAACATAATATAGCTAATGATATTATTTAAAGAAAAAGAAATGTAAACTACATTGACAGATATCAAATTTCAGAATATTTAGCATTCAAAAATATGAGTAAATGGCTTTGCACTACATAAAAATTAGGCCTCAACCTCCAATCATAATCGAAATCGATATGTTTCATGGGATTTAGAACTTGTAAGAAAATAGTTTCTTTTCTCAACTTCTATATAGTTTTGTGTATTTTATTTTATAACCCAACATAAAATAGATATTGGTTATAATTATTGTCAAAGTGATTGAGTGTTGTTAGGCCTGCAATCAGCCATCTCTTTCTCCTTTTGCTTTTGCTCTCTTGCATCTTATGATAGATCATGAAGTGTGATCCAAAACATTTATGTTCAAAAATTTACACACAATTGAATCCAATCTGAATCAAATTATGATTTTAATTTGATTATCCAAATTAATTATTAGATAGATATATATTTATATTATATATAAAAATAATAAGAATATTAATTTTATCATATAAATGATAGACAAAATTGAATAGATAACGTATAATTTATTATAGTATATTAGTTAATAATATAATTCTTAAATTCCGAATAAAGTAGATTTCTAATAAACTGAAGAACCAAACATAAACAAGGGCTGCGCGCAGCTGGAGTCCCTGCCTAAGGTGGGGGAGCAGGAGAAAGTGTGTACGATCAGTATGCGCATGGACCTGTTTGCTTTCTAGAATGCTTTCAGGTAGCAGGAATATACTTTAAGAGCTAGTGTAAAATATTCCAAATAGAGGCCCACATCATAATTAAGGGTTAACATTTATTTGAAATTTCCTCCCCTTGAAGTATTATTTAAATACCATAAAACACAGAAAGCTGGAAAAGTCATTAATCCGCTTAGTAACAGGACAACTCAATAGTTTTGCAAGACAATATTCATGGCATTCTATGTTATTTGAAGACTGGCAATATTAAAAACACAGACAGTTTGGATGAAGATAACATGAGATTGGATTTAAATCAAATGATAATTGGTTTGTCGGGCTGATTTTGAATATAATACACTATGATTCAGTAAGTATTATGCAAGTTCATCAAGCTTTGACAACGTGGGGAAAATCTCCTCAGTCTTCACTCAATATATCCGCAGTCTACTGTTATTCAATGTCAGATATATTACTTTGTTCTGTCTTGTTCTGGTAATGCTGGTCAAACTGTCCGTTGGCAACTCCTACAAGAAGGGAAAAAATATTAATTTGACATAAACTGCAATGAATCCTTATTTCCGGAAATAATAATTATCCACTCAAAAAATGTCAAGAGAACAGAATTCTGATATGTTATATAGACTACTTCAACCGTGAGTTTTTATGCCAGGAGAAGAATGTTGCAGGATGCCAATACA
Source organism: Thuja plicata (assembly GCA_018584345.1). Taxonomy (NCBI): domain Eukaryota; kingdom Viridiplantae; phylum Streptophyta; class Pinopsida; order Cupressales; family Cupressaceae; genus Thuja; species Thuja plicata. The sequence goes on along the minus strand of MU224789.1, from coordinate 1,206,689 downwards.
AAGAAAATCAAAGAAAGCAATCAAATGTTGTTTTTAATGAATGTTGAAACACAGAAGGAAAACACTAAATAATGCAACATAAATTATTGTAGTGTCTCAATAATCGTAAAGATGTAACATAAGACAGAATGATAGAGAGGAATGCGACTTAAAATATCTCCTTAATTTTGCAACCTTGTCATAGATCAGGTATAACACTTAGGAAGCTGCAATAAAATCTCTGTCCCTAACGAATTGTGATCTTAGTTGTCAGCAATGTCTCAGAAAAGATGAGAGCAGTTTCGGATTGTGAGGAAGTTCCTTGGGCGATTTCATATCTGACGAGTATTCTATATTGTAACAATCACCTTATTCTCATTGTCAAGAAGTATACATGAGGCATTAGCTGTAGGGAGATGACAAGAATGGAGAAAAGACAAAGAAGGGCATTAAAGATAAAGACAACAAAGGAATCAACAACCCTATTTAACTGGGATGAGGGAGAGTGAAGTTTGTATCCCTACTATAGAGGAAAATGGCAAAGTGGACAACAGAATTGTCAAGGACAAACTCAAAGATTGTTTTTAGATAGATAGTACTTAATGAATGGACAATAATACCAAGAGTATCAAACTCACAGTTAAGTTTATAGGCACGATAACAGCAAACCCAATACAACCAACCTCTCTCCTAAGTAGTTAGAATTTGAGAGTTTTCGCAACCTTTCATATTCTTCTTTACCCAAATAAGGACTTTGCTTAATGATCAAACCAACATGATGTGAGATCAACCTAGTTGTAGCAGAGGATGCAATCGAAGCTGAATGTGCACAAAATGAGATTGTTGAAGAGTCCCACGAAATTGAATTCCATTGAAAGTTGTGAAGCTGAACTCATAGACCTTGCTGTTGGCGATGCCGATGAGAAGAAAGAGGCAGAATTTGTATTTAAAAAAACATTCGTCATAGTTGGAGAAAATAAGTAAAATCTATGCAGAATTTAGAAAATGATTATGATTGGAGCCTAGTATGTTAAAGTTGTGCAGAAATTGAGGACTAAGGACTATAATTCGAGCAAAATGTTTGAAAGCTGGGGGGAATCTAGAAATTGAAATGATTATGAAACTGTAAATTTCATCAAACCCTACATTAATGAATGAAAGCCACCGTTGAAAGAAATATTTGTAGAGAAGAAGTATAAAACTAAAATGGAGATAACAGAAATTGTGAATTTAAATGATATAGAGCACCCTTATACTAACCTTGTTTACAGCAGAGCACACAAATTTGTTTGTTTATAGCAGAACACACAAATTTGCAGCCGAGGACAATGTGATTGAGAAAGACGGTGAAATCCCCTCACAACTCAGGGTGCTCAGACTACTCGTTGAGAGCAAAGTGAGTGATAGTCTTCAAGTCTGTGTGTAGAAAGAGAACGCTTCAAAATTAGAAGAAAGACACATGTATGTTGTAATGTACAAAACTGTCCATCTGTTTAATCATGCAAACTACATGTCTGTATATAATAGATTTTGTTACAGAAACATGCAGATACGTGTCCCCAAAATGTTGCAAGCTGCCCCGAACACCGGCCCCTATTTTCTGCGAAATTTTCTCAAGCGTAAAATAAAAATATTACCCGGGAAAAAGGAGGAGGCCAATCGAAAAACAGGAATTATAATTGATAATTTAGAAATATCGCATCGACCATAGTATAAATAACATTGTTTTCCATTTGCTCAGGTCCCGAGGCGGCAACAAATAGATATTAAGCACTCGAAAACATAAGTCCCCGCCATTAGATGGTCGGGGCTAATAAGATGCCTTCAAAATAGCTTTCTAGTGAAAACATTAAAATTGGTAACCCATGAAAAATTTCAATGTTATATACTCATGTGCAATATTACAAATTTGGGTAAGTCAAAGGACAAGCTTTAATCATCTTATATTCCCTATAACTCATAGTTTATGGCCCAAGAGCTCTGAAGCTAATATTTAAGAGCTCGCATTAATGCTAGAATACTGTAATCAAAAGACTAGGTTTGGCCCAAAACTTATAGTTGAATCTATTATAGTGGACAATGAATTATTTTTATAATTAAGAAGAATAGAAAGAAACAAGAAGATTACTAATGTCAATTCTTATACAAATTGCATTGAGTTAACATAGAGATTTTGGTGCACAACATGAGAAGAATAAGAGATAGCTATTCTAGATCAATCATGTGTTTTTCATATATTAATGGAACGATAGATTTCAGGAGAGATAGCAGTGTGTTTTTAAGTTGTCAATTATGTTTACATTAACATAATAGTGTTTTTAGCGTCCTCTTAGAATTTACAAATATTAATCTTCTTACTTATATGCATAGATTATTTACCTGTGTAGCCAATGAAAAAATATATTTTATTAGCTTTCCCCAACAATAACCATTATTCTTATTAGCCGATTAGGCTATTCCCTCTGAACAATCCTTCGCCTGTAAATCGTCACTTCGGATGCCCTCAGCTGTTCAGATGCCTCATTTTTTCCGCCGCCGTTTGGCTCAAATTTTGTCCGGCAAGACTGCCACACAGGTGCTTGTCGTTCCTTGCCACCGCCTGCTGATTCAGCAGTAAGTGATCGACGTCCATCTTGATTTTTTACAGAGCAGTTTGTAGAACACAGAGTAGCTTGCAGATAGCTGAGATGCTTGCGATGACAACTGGATCATTCCGTGGCTGCTTCCTGTGATTTCCTGGATAGCTTGGTATAGGCAAAACTTATCCATACGCAAATGACCGCCTAGGATTTGCTATATAATGTATGGTTTTGTGTATCATATTCTTGTATTTTCTTGTATTGGTGCTTGGATTTTCAGTTCACTTGAAACATTGGACCAGTCGAGAGTAAATAGACGCAAGCTTTTGTTTAACAAAGCTATATTTTACATCCCCCGCTATGATTTCAATGTACGAAACCGCATTGTCTTGAAGCCCTCCACAAGATGCCATTTTTTGTGCATCCAGCAATTTTTAGCAGTTTGCATGCCTCGTCTGTGCCTCCATGTTTTGCATCTACATCTGTTGGGCAGCTGCAACAATAGCATTCGGCAAAAAATTACTCTCAATTATGCTTTGATGGACATCCATACCCTGTTCTAAAGTTTCACATTCGGCACAAGCAGGGAAGATGCTGGCAAAGGTTAATAAATTTTGACAATAACAATTGCTTAAAAGTTTTGAAGGCCTTTTCAGTTGATCCATTTCATGCACACTGTGCAGTCAGTGAAGTCCATGGAACACATTTCTTCAAGGCATTTTGATTTTATTTATTGGACCTGACTTTTTATTGCAGACACAGAGAATGTTTGAAATGGAAAGATTTAATAATGGCCCTCTTTACATCATTTTAGTATCTTTTAAGAATAGATACACGCACAATTCTTAGTGCTCCTTCTCAATGATATTCTTAAGGAATCTATCTACCTAAACTGCCATCTTTGGGTGCAAGGTTTAATGTTGTCAAGGTTCAATCTATGTTGTAGAAAATATTCAAACATTCTAAGTATATCTTGTATAGTTCAGTGGTAGAAGCACACGATTAGCATAATCTAAGTTTCGTGATGGCATGATTTGCTCTTTGAAATTGGTTTTATCTTTTATTACTTATGTTTTATTATAGAGCATAAGAGGTTGTTGATAATGTATAAGACCAAAACACTGTAATCAAATGTTAGGAATTATATATTCTATGATTCTGGAATTGATTTATAATTTTAGAGTTCTTAATGCTTTATTAGTTGCATATTTGTCTGATTATGTATTGGCATTGTGGTTTGGTTTTGAATCTAAACTGAGTCACAAGCTAAATTTGTTAAGGTTTGTATAAATCTCATTGAGAACTAATATAGACGGGAACCGGTATGGGAAAATACACTCCATTAATCAAAATTTCTGCAACTTGGGTTTCCACCCCTGTTTTCCCATCTGTACACCCAGTTCTATTTTCTCCAGTGCATGACATGTTGACAAATTTTGTCCTCCTACTCTTGAGCTCTGAGCCTTCCTTCTTCCAATAACATAACTATATACTATACATACATCTTCATCCTTGGGCCTCCACCCACTTTCTGAGTCTCAAATGGCTTCACAAAACCAAGAAGCGTTGGTCCTTTTGAATATAAAGATGCATTAGGCAGTGAAAATTAAGATTTGGCTCATTTATAATCAGTATTTGGATCCAGGTAGCTATGTATTAGAATACTCATATTTTTTATAGTTATTAGGTGGGTGAACTACTGACCAGGGTAAGGTTCATTTCACAAGAGAATGACAAGCCTGGGAAAGGCCACCCCATTTCATGCCCAAGCCTTAAATGCTTATCAGACACATAGCATACCTAGCTAGGCTGTGACATTCTTTGTGTGTTTTTTTCTAATCTTAAATCAATATAAAATTTTGAACTAACCTATAAATTTGGGAAACAATCTATTAAGTGATTTATCCGATTGAAATATCATTCAGGCCCGTCTATTTGGCATCAGTAATAAAATCCCAAAAAGAATTATGTCATAGCAATATTTGACATTTATGGTTCTGCGAAGATTATACTTTGTGATCACTTTCAAATGTTTCTCCCAATTCATTTTGTGCTAACTTCTTCATGCTTGATTACTGTTCATACTGTTCTGCATTTGCAGTTGTACAAAGAAATTGGGAATAAATCGTCTACAAAACAGAATCTAAATGAAAATGGTAATTGAATTTATATTTAATCTTAGAATTTAGACGGTATAAGTTTTTCACTATTTATGAATTGTTAGATAGAAACTTTGTATTTATTTTTCATTCAATGTATTGAAGCATCATGATGACAAACAACTATCGTTTCTCCCTCACAGAATATTATGTTATGTATTGCGAGAGAGCTGCACCAAGAGTTGGAAGACTTTGTAATCTCAGAAATTTGATGCCAGGAGTTGACACTGCTTAGTTTATCTAATGAGGATGGGGGTTAATTTTGGCGTGGGTGGGAAAATTGATATTACGACCAATGCATGGAATTGGTTTTTGACTGTCAATCCCTGGCTATGCTACACCCTGCTATTTATTCTAGGATCTTAGTTTTAAACAGCGACTTTCTCTTTTTTATAATCCTCTTGAAAATTTTGGTAACATGGTTGACAATAATATGTATAATATGTTTATCTTTACTATCAGGTTAATGGCATATCTGTTTATACGTGTCTACAAAGATAAACTTTCTGACCAGATTTAATGTCCATACCCTGTTCTGGATGAACATTTTGTAATATGTCAAAGTTTTCATATAGACATCATTAATTTTTTTGGATGCGAAAACAATTTGTCATAAAATTGTTCTGTAATTACAATCAGCTAACCCCTTGCACCACGTGTATGGTGCAAGTGCTAGTTTATAAGTAACAATAACAAATTTTCAAATGCGTGGCCTATTCTTATTCAAGAAAATATCGGCTTTATACCAAAGTAAATGTTCACCAGAAAGTGAACCCATAATAGTTTCTTGGCAGGCAGCAAAAAATTGCTATGTTTGTTGTTGACGTGTCTTGCTTCATTAAGAAGTTGTGAACAAATAAAAGCAATAATTGATGGGAGATTGATTTGTCTCATCTTTAAAGGAGCGGTAACTTTCAATGTTGGGAAAATGGACATCAAAAGTGAGAATCTCCAATGGAAAAATTGAAATTCGGAATGTAGAGCAAGAAGCTTGTACTTATGACTTTGATCTAAATTACTTATAATCCCCCAATGCCATCATCAATTTCCTCAAATCACCATTTATAATTTTTTCAGTCTCCACTTTCGCAATGAGAAATTCATATAGTTTCAAACAATTTTTCCTTGCAAAAATCCTTAGGCACGTCATCTAAGTATGGTAGAAGATGATCAAAGGTTAGGATGCATTTCAAAAATTTAATCTTCATTTTGTGAGGAAATGTTTTATATGAATGAAATGGATGTTTTAGGTGTCCAAGATAAATATAAATTGCTCAGACTCAAATATTCAACTTTGCAGTATGTAAATTTTCTTACGGCTAAAGTTCAATATTGAAAGTAGCAATCTTTTTTTTTCCTACTTAATGCAATATTGCATGTCATTATGCTATCATTTTTATTCTTAATTTTGTTCTTCTTTTCAAAACTAATATGATGCAATGATCTTTTTCTTACATTATGATTTTTTTTGTTTTTAACATTATTAGGGGACAAGCGTGCGATATACTTGTTTGGCGAGGGTTTTCTCAGCTAAATTCACAAGTTATAATTTGATATTTATGCTACCTGGTAGAAGGCAATCTACTATGATTTATAGTCTTTTTTTTATGGTTCCTTTTTTCAATTGTTGCGAGGGTTTTCTCAGCTAAATTCACAAGTGATAATTTGATATTTATGCTACTTGGTAGAAGGCAATCTACTATGATTTATAGTCTTTTTTTTATGGTTCCTTTTTTCAATTGTTGTGATGAGGCTTTTTTAATCCCATAAATTATTATTTTTGTAGGTTGTGTAGGCGGTTTTAAGATTTGAATCTACATAAGAGTTCATGTAATGTCCACTTTTTGGGATTGCCCTAATTTTTTCCCTAGAATTAAAAATTCCATTAAAATAAGAATTGTAAGATGGTTAGAGATATAACTTTACCACTTAAAATCCATTTAAACAAGGTAAACTCTGATTTAGGTCCTGCAATCACCAAATAAGGAACAAGTATATGCAATCTAGCTAGATTGTTAGTGGACTATAATTTTCCTATATTGTTAAAGATTCTCACAATAATTCTTCCATATGGACAATCCTTCACAAATAGTGCCTTTGTATGATGTAACTCATGCCCATTCTATTGCATGTCTTATTCCCTTTCCTTTGTATGACATAGCCCATGCCCATTCCACCGCAAGATTCTTGCCTTTGTATGATGTAGCATGGCTCATTCCACCACAGGCCTCATTCCCTTGTCTTTGTATGATGTATCTCATGCTCATTCCACTGCATAACTCTTGCCTTTGTATGATGTAGCATGGCCCATTCCATGCAAGACTTATCTCTTACCTTTGTATGATGTAGCATGGTGCATTCCACCGTAGGACATACCTCTCTTGCGAGATATTAGTACGAATTTCCATCATTGCCTTTGAGAATAATATATTATTCTCCCAATTAATTTCCCCTTTATTATTTCTTCTTCAAACGGAAGCTTCTCGTCATTAATACCTCATTTAAGTGTAGGGAGTCACACCCTTTCATTTTTTAATGCCCTTATGAAAGGGTCACACCCTTTAGCTATGAAAAGATACATATGTTTGACAACAACTATTGCCCTTTTCACTCTCGATATAATCTTCACCTATCTCTCACTAATCAAATGTGTCTTTACTACTTTTCAAATCTGCACATGTCCAATTCAAAATATGCATATCCTCTTCTAATTTTCTTCTTCCTTCTCAAGTTTTATTTAAAATTCCTCCTTATACATCTGCTTGAAATTTGTTCTAGATCTTCTCTACTCCTCTTTTTTCCTCTGCATTCCATTGGATCCGTCTTCTCTTTATACCTTTCCCTGTGAGGGAGAGGTCCTACCTCTTCATCATGTCCACCTTTTGGAAAAATTCATGACCATTCATAATTTACCCTGTTTCAAAGAGTCACAACCCTTCATAATTGCAACCCTTTCAAAGAGTCTCAACCATTCATAAATACAACCCTTTCAAAGAGTCACAAGCCTTCACATTTTCAAAGTCACTTCCTTATTTTCTTCCCTTTCCTTTTCCCTTAAAACCTCCTTAATTCTTATTCTCTGCTCTTTCTTCATCCTTCCCTTTTCCCCAAATGAATTTCTCATCCCTCCCTTTTGTACCTCTCATTTGTTGGCTTTAGCCTAGTACCGGTTGGGCAATCCCTCTCACCAGCTCTGTTAAAGCTCTTGGGAGGTAGCTACGCTAAAATATTTGCATGAATTTCTCTTTCACCCAAGACCCGCGAAAGCAAGGTGGATACATTCATGCAATTATTTTGGATTACAAATCTAGAGAACACTTCAAACACATAAGCAAAGTGAATTTTTTAAGTACCAAATTTGAAGTGTTATTTAATTACAAAACACAGACATGATAGTTTAGGAAGACACACAAAGTCTTCGACATGTGTCCTGCATCAAACTCATTAGTAGTTTATGATTTGTTCTTTGTTTACAATGTCTTACAAACCACTATTACATTGTAATCAAAAGATAAGCATTAAGAACAATAAAGCCAAAGATTGGTCAACATTAAAAAAATTAGAAAATCAGAAAATGATTGCATATTTAGAAAGTAGATGAAAAATCATGCACTTTAAAAAAAATTGCACTAAAAATTATTACCGTATGAGCCCAAATGAGGCTCTCAAAGCTGCAAAATAGAGAATTAAACAGGTAAAGTGATGAAAACCTACAATTTCTGATAAATCTATGACTCAAAACCAAAAACTAACCCCAACCCAGTAATCTTCAATAAATTCCACCAAAAATCAAAACAACATGGCTCCAAAAAAGGACTCAAAATGAGCAAGATACATGAACCTCTAAAGACAGACTGCGAATTCAAAAATGCCAATGGTGAAGGAAGAGAATTTCAAACCCCAGCTAACATCAGCCGAATGGCATGTTAATTTTGATGGTCTAGAGGCCGTTGTAGAAGGCCAATAAGTTTGCAGGTTGACGGCTGGATAGTCATCAAAGTTTAGTTCAAGTCGGGCAATTGGGTGGTGGGGAGTGTTGCGCAAAGGGTGGCAGAGAGGCTGAGCAAATCTCAGAGGGTAGTGGGTGGTAGGGATTGCTACATAGAGGGTGGCATAGAGGGGTGGGGGTGGTGCAGAGGAGAAGTGGGGTGAGGGTG
>MU224789.1:1168332-1190968 GCA_018584345.1 Thuja plicata | reverse complement strand
ATGGTTAAATTCTGTTGATTGAGGCCTTAGTCAATTGGTCTGTCATCTGAGAAGTATTACCCTTTTGAAATATCTTTGAATTTGTTTTAGGTTGCATGTACATTCTATAACACCTTTGAAGTGATAAGTTTTCTTGTAAAACTATCTCTGAGGTTGAACATAAGACTGGAATGATCTCAACTCTATTGCCCATGATAGAATAAGGTACTAGTCTAATTATTATTTGGATTATAGTTATTTAGTTCATTTTTATAGTTTTGTGGTATCTTATCTATCTATTCATTTCAATTTACATACATATTTACTAAAGATTCTTTCAACTACTCAAAGTATTTCAGTTTATACTTTATGATATATTATTTTCAGTTAGATTTCTTTCAAGTTCCTTGCCATACTTGAGAGAGAAGGTTGAAGTGTTTCTTATCTACTATACAAAGCCTTGTAACTTGAATGATAAGTCAAGGTATAGGCCTACCAAACTTGGTTTTGCAGAGCCAAAATTGCAGAAGTTCCAACCTTGCCTTGGTTGTGACTTGTTAGTTGGTCAAATCACTTGGGTTTCCCAACATTGGATTGGGAAGGCCATAGGAAATCCAATATGTTGATTTGAGCACAAAAAAAGCTCATCCAGCTTGATTTGGCCTCCCTCCCTCTCAATTACCTTAGGGTTTATGATTTATCTAGTTATCCCCATCTTTTTCATTTTCACATTGAAATTGCGCCACCCAATAATCTTCCCCTGTTCAGCCAAGTAGCAACATAATTCATTATCCTTCTTTTCATCCTTCTTTGTATCATGAGGTTGAGAGAGATGAGGGGAGTGAGGAGTCTGATTAGTATCTTGGTAGTCATCCTGAAGCTTCCTCTTAAGATTGTGACCCAAAATATGGGAAACACTATGGGTGTTGTCTGCATGGGCTTTTCAGTCCTCTCTCAGATCCCTCTTCATGTTCTTGTTATTTTTACCCCTGGAAGATTTATTCCTCTATGTGCCTTTTTTGCTGGTAATACCCTCCTCATCCTCTGTATCCATATCCTCTTCAATGTACTCCTTAGAATAGATAATCATGGTTCTTTGTCTTTTGGGGGTGACCAGTTTCTCTTTTTTGGTGCTTTTCAAACTGTCTCTTTTCTTTTTAGAGGATGAAATTAGGGTTTTCTTCTTCATTTCATACTCATCTTCATCATCAGAAAGCAGACCCTCACTATCTTCCATCTTCGAGGGGATGTAATCCGAACTAGAGACGTCCACCTCATCTTTCTTAACCACCTCCTTGCCGAGGCTTTGAGCCTTAAAGTATTCATAGATTAATAATAGAAGGCCCTCGTGTAGGGTAGGGTTAGCTATGGCCTTATCTCTATAACCATTTATATTATTATTAATTGAAGCATACAGGTAAAAGGGAATAGACACCTTCATATCATGGCAAAAATGGTTCAATAAGACAAAGTGATAAGTGTGGATTCTATCAAACCTGGTATCCAGTAGTATTGTAGTAAATGATTGCTTGTAACACAAACTGCCACAATCACTTTAGTCCTTCCGAAAGGTAGTGGGTGCCAACCTTTGTAAGCCCTTGACTTTCCTCATCATTTCTAACAAACTTGCTAATAGCAGAGTCTGAGATTTTCCTATCTCTATAGAATTTCTTACCAACAATAGGAATCCTCGTAACTATTGAAATAACCTACTCAGTTATCATAAACATTTTTCCATTTATCTCTATTCTACCCTCATTCTAGTTTTTGACGAACATGTTTGTCACAATTAGCTTCCCACCGTGAAGGCTCTCAACGAAGGTGGAAATGTCGCTGCTTTGGAGATACTTCCAGATTTTGCTACGTTGTCTCCATTTTTCCAAATCTTTAATAGGTTCCCTCCTATGCCTTTCCCAGCCCATCTCAAGAAATGCAAGATAGGAAGCAACACAGAGGCTCAAACTAGAAATCACTGAAGTGTTCCAGATGGTTCTATTTTTTTGGCTTGAGCGGCAAGTTTTGATGAAGCATTTGAGAATTCTATAAGTGTGCGGGTGTGATATGATATGATTTCCCATCCAGCCTGTCACATACTTTCCAATAATGGAAAAACCATTAGAATTCAAAGTGCTAACAATCATAACTGATATTTATGAAGCCCTCCTTTCCATGGATTTGGTCATATGCCACCAAATCTTGTGCTTCATGTGGGAGGTCACCACCGTAAAGCCAACCTATTTTATTTTCATTTCTAACTGCCCATTTGGTGAACTAGTTAGTAGCTTGGTTGCCTTCTCTAAATACATGGGATAAATGAACCTTTTCAAAGGTATTCAAAAGAGATCAATTTTCCTCAATCATGTTAGCAATGGTCCATGATGATGGGTGATTCAAATTGAGACAGTTGATAATGTTTTGGGAGTCCCCTTCTAACCATAACTTTCTTATTCCCAAGTCATGAGCCAATTTGGTCACATGAAGAGAGGCACTTTCTTCCACAAAATGGTTGGTTTGAGTGCCCAAAGGAAGACTAACAGCTACAATACCCTGGCCAAAGCTATTGTGAATAATGCCACCACTTCCCACCTTCCAAGGATTTCCCTTGGTCATGCAATAAAATTTGGCTTTAGCCCAACCCTCCATGGGATGTAGCTAGGTACAAAGCTTTCTTTTATCTCTAGAAAAAGAGGAATTAGCAGCAACAACATCACCTGCAAAAGGGTTAGGATTCCCACAAATAACATAGTTTTCCAAGAGAGCATGATGAATTGTTTCAAAAAGGATTTTGGGAATAACACTACAATCTCTGAAGATTCAGTTATTATGTTCCTTCCAGACTCCCCAACAGAGGTGAGGAAGCACCCAAGACCATAATTTGTTCAAAAGATAGTATTTTTGAAGGGCAGGGTCCCTTAGCCAAAGAGATCCATGATAGTGGACATGAAGCACCACTGCAGCCCAAAAAGAGACAAGAAGAAATGCCATACTGCCTGCACATAAGAGTAGTGAATAAAAATGCAGTCCACTAATTTATCTTTGATCTAACACAAAATGCACCTATTAGGGATGGGAATACCCCTCTTGATGAGGTTATCAATAGTAAGGATGCAGTTTTGAAGTAAAAGCCAGTAAAACACATTGATTTTTGAGATAAGGCTTGGAAGCCAGGCTTTCATCCAAGGAGGGGAAACCTCTAGATGCATCTGAATAGAGTAGGCCAAAGCAACAGTGAAAGAACCACTAGGGGATGCTTCCCATATCAAAACATCCTAGTTCTAAGTAAAAGAGGTAGCATTGAGAGCAATGAGTAATGGAGACATCTCCTTAGAAATTGAGGATATATCCACCCAAGAGTTACCCAATCTGTAGTTACATACTATCTCCCAGAAATGTTAGATACATTCATCCTTCCAAGAGTTGAAAATTTTGAAATCTTCCAGGGCCCCTGACAGAATCCAATTGTCATGCCAAAAACTAATATTGTGCCCGTTAACAATTTTCCACTTTGCTTTAGACATAGTACAGTCTTTGGCATTGAGGGTGCCATTCCAGATACAAGAGCCTTTCGAGGTTTCATCATTTTCGAAGAAAGAAATCAAAGAAGAACTGAAGAGATATTTGTCCTCAATGAAATCCCTCCAGTCCCCTTTACCATGAAAAATCATCCAAATCTGCTTGGCAAGAAGCGCCTTGTTGAAAGGTTTGATCCTCTGAATCCCCAACCCCCTTCCTTCTTGGGTAAACAAACTTTATCCCAAGCAATCAAAGGAAGATGTCTTTTCTCCTCAGCCCCAAACTAAAGAAATCTCCTTTGGATTTTTTCTAGCGCTTCAACAAATTTAGCCCGGATAGAGAATAGGCTAACAACATAACTAGGGAGGTTTTGAAGGGTGGACTTGACCAACTGAATCTTTCCAACTTGGCTAAGAAGAATTCCATTCTAGCCCACCAATTTTATGTTAAATCTGTCTATGAGTTTGTTCCAAAAAGCATCTGGGGGTTTTGCTCCCAAATGAAGGACCAAGTAGGTGGAAGGAAGAGAACCAATACTACAACCTAAAATCTCCTCCATTCTTCTTTTTCTAACCTCTGATGTGTTGATGAAGAAGAGGGAGATCTTACACCAGTTGATTGATTGGCCAGTGGCCCTAGTATAGGAGTCCAGTAAAAGTTTAACAGTTTTGGCCTCAGAAACCGAAGATTCTCCACCTAGGATGGTGTCATCAATGAATTGTTGATGAGAGAAGGTGGTCAAACTAGAGGAAATCCTGATGCCTCTCATCCTCCCTGAAATCCTATGTGTATAAATTGACCTTCCAAGGCATTCAGCCAAGATGATAAAAAGGATAGGTGACATGGGATCCCCTTGTCTCAAACCCTAAGAAGCTTTGAAGAAAGTTGATGGAGCTCCATTAATCAAAAAAGGGAATGATGGTGAGGAGATGAACTGAAGGATGATCCTACAGAAGGTTTTATCAAATCCAAAAGCACTTTGAACCTTCAACAAAAAGGACCAATCCACACGATCGTAGGCTTTTGATAGATCAAGCTTCAGGAGAAAGCCTTCCCTTTTACCAGCTTCTAAAGAGTAAATTACTTTGTGAACTGCAATAACCAAATCCAAGATTTGGTGACCAGGAACAAAGCCTAACTGTTGCTGGGAAATAATGAGGGGGAGCACTTGGAGAATTCTTAAATTCTAAACTTTGGAGATAATATTGTATAAAGAATTACTTAAGCTGATGGGCCTAAGAAGATGCATGACATCCGCCCCCGTGACTTTCGGGATAAGGACCAGAAAAGTATCGTTAAGTTCTTATAGGATATTCTTGGACCCAAAGGATTCCTCAATAGCTTTGATCACATATGATTTAACAATTTCCCAATACTTGTGGAAGAAAAAAATAGGAAAGTCGTCAGGGCCTGGGGCCTTGTTTCCTGGGAGAGAATCCAAAGCTTTCTTAACTTCATCAATCTTGGGGATAGTAGTCATAGCTTTATTCTGGGAATCCAAAATGACAGAGGGGATAAAGCACAAGAGAGTCTCTTGGTCTAAGTTCTGGAGGTTGGGGTCTCTGGATAGGAGAGATTTGAAGAAGTCCACAATAGCTAAAGAGATATCATTATCATCCTTCAAGATCTGGTTTCCCCTTCTAATGCTATTGATTTAGTTAGCTACCTTGTGTTTCATGGTGGATAAGTGAAGTAAGTGGGTATTTTGGTCTCCTTCCCTCAGCCATATGGATCTAGATCTCTGCCTCCAATATATCTCCTCCTTCCCAATCACATTTTGATACTCCAAGAGTAGAATTTTTTCTTGATTCAGGTTAATCTCATCATAACCATCCCTCTAAATTTCCTCTTGGATGTTTCCCAGGTCATAAATGGATTTTTCTTTGGATGCAAAAATGTCCCCGAAGTCCTTCTTGTTCCAGATCTTGATGTTTAACTTAACATTTCTGAGTTTTTTGGCTACTCTAAACATAGCCAAACCTTTAACCTCAATATCCCACCATGCTTTGATCTTGTTGTTTATGTTGGGATGAGTAGACCACATCATATCAAATCTGAAGGGGAAGTTTCTTTTCTTAATAAAAGGGTCCAAGATAAGAGATAGGGGGGAGTGGTCAGACCCAACATGCACCAGAGCTAAAAGGTTATAGTTGAAGGAGTTCAACCAATCTGTTGTTGTCAAAGCCCAGTCCAGTTTAACTTGGATACACTCCATCCCCGTTCTTCTATTATTCCAAGTGAAATTTGCCCCTTAAAGATCAACATCTAAGAGGCCTTGGTCATTGATAAAGTCCATGAGATCTTGCCTTCTTTCCAGATTAGGGGAAATCCCACCCAATTTCTCCCCTTCTTTTAAAGGGGTGTTGAAATCGCCCATGATAATACAATTAGAAAGATTAAACATAGACACAATATTTCTAATTTTATCCCAAAACAACCTTCTCCCTTTTTTAGAGTTGGGAGCATAGATATTCATAATGAACCATCCATCCTTATTCTTAATATTAGTGAGATTGAGCAGTAACACATTACCTTCTTCATAGACAATATCTACCTTCAAATTTGAGGAGTTCCACAGAGTCAGAAGACCACCTGAAGCACCTTCTAAGTTAATTTCTACCCTATCCATAGTCTTATAGAACTTAATGCATTCCATTTTGTCCTTTTTCATTTTGGTTTCCTATATAAGCATGACATCAGGTTTGTGATCCCTAATCATATTTCTTATAATATCCTACTTATGTGGCCCATTAAGACCACAAACATCCTAGGAGATTAACTTAATTAATAACTGGAGGTACATGCTGCCTGGATGGTCTATTGGGTTTCATCCACAATGTTCTTACAGGCTTCTTCTTGCCGGATTTGGCTAGATTTTTCCCACCCTGGTGATTTGGTTTTGGCCCCCAGATCTATTTTATTCTTACTCCTCATAGCTACAAGAGCAATAAGGGAGGGATCTATGCTGCTCTTTTTATTTTTGAATGTGGTCCAATCTTCCTCCTTCCCTTCCTTATTCATAGAAAATAGTTCTACCATTTTAGTAAACTGCCCATGAGAAGCCAATTTCACTAGAGCTTTCATTTTATGGACCTACTCTTCGCATTTCATCTCAGGAGGAGGCACCAAAGAATTCCTAATTGGTAGCACAAGAGTGTTCTCATCCTCCAGGATGTTATTCATTGGCAGGAAAACCCCAATCTCCCAGGAAGGTTCTAGCGAATGTGGAGCCATCAATGAGAGGGAATGTGGAGATACCATCGCATTATCCAGATCCTTAAAGGTAGTGAAGCTGAGGCCTCCCGATATTGGTTCCACCTCCACAAATGGCAATAGTTTCAGGATCATCAAGCCACTGGTCTAGCCTAGATGGGGTTCCCCCATGGCCTCATTAGAGGGAGCACCAGAGCCTCCCTGAATGTGCTCAGGAATTTTGGGGTCCTTTTTCCTCAAAACCAGAGAAGCTTGGTGTCCCGAGTTGGATATTTCAAGACCATTCTCCTTGGTCGTGGCCCTTGACTTCTGGGATTTTCTATCTTTATCCTTAGCTAGAGTGGGGAATTTCCTAGCCATATGCCCTACCTTCTTGCATTGGAAGAATGCAAAAGGCACACTTTCATATTCTAGTTTCTCCAGTCTTTTTCCTAGCTTTGATTGTATCTCTATGTTGGAAATACAATAATGGGAAAGCAAGATACTGAGAGGGGGGGTGAATCAGATCTTCAAATTTAAACACTTAAAACAAACTGATCCACATTCATACATATATGAATCTAATTTAATCTTAGATAGCATCCACATGATCAAATAAATAACACATAACACAAGAACTTGGTAACCCAGAAACCCAAATAGTTAAAACTGGGGTGGGGATGACACCAACAAAATTCTCCACTAATACAGTAATAAAGTGTGCCTGTTAAGGCTACAAATGTTGATTGCAAGATGCAATCTACCCTGTTAAAGGTCTGCTCGGTTAAGAGCTAAAGATCATTACAATCTACCCTATGAAAGGATTTCAACTTACAATAAAGTAAGCACTCTGTTAGGAGATTAAGAAAGGTTTACTAGAACCACTCTGTTAAGATATTTTCACCTGATACAATGATTAGAATTTCTTAAGCATTGATCCTTCATTATGCACTTTGATGCTAATGACAGATCTCCTCTTTTCACTACCTTCTATGATCTCATAATCTGATATAACTTTACTCTGATGTTCACTATGTTGTCACTTTGCTTGATCTCTGCTTCTTAACAAAATAACCCTCTATGCATTTTACTTCAAAATGCAGCCACCACACACTTCGTCTACTCTCTCCTTACACACTTTCAAAATAGGGTTTAGAAGCAATCTAATATATCTATTCAAGTCTGATAGCGAGATCTAGATCAATGATCAAGATCTAATACCCATACCTTGATGGTATTACAATTAATGTTTACAATAGATCATGCATAGGATAAAATAATTAAATACATAACTAACTCCGTAGAAGAATATTAAATGCATACATAAGTCAGCCCAAAAAGCTTAAATAAGTCGGCCAGATCACTTATCCTCAAAGTTTGAATCATTCCAGACATGTATACAAAAACTGTTCTACTCGGCACTTGAATTCTTTGTCACTTAGCACTTAACATCTCTGTGTCCTACATGGCTCGACAATGTAACTCAGCTCAGAAATGTAACCAGGCAAACTAAAAATTGCTCGACAATGTTGCTCGACCTTGCATAGTTTTAGCTCGGCCACAGTGATAGCCAACCAAAACTTCCTAAGTGAATGACTAAGTTTTGGTCACTAATCATCAACAGAACTTAGAGATTAACAATCTCCCCCTTTGATATTAGTGGCAAAAACACACTTATCATTACTTGCGTTCATTTCATCAAAATGTTGCCCAAGTATACTAAGTACTCCCCCTAGGAATATACTTGGAATTATTCATACAAAAAGTTTACATGCCTTCAAAAATATACAAGTGTACCTGTTCTATACTGATGTATCATACTATATCCTTTCTAACTTCCTTACCAATTTCCCCCTTGTTTTTGTCACTGATTGCTAGTGGGGTTAAGTTGTACTTATCCAAAAATTGTTATTCAAATGTAGTATCCTAACTTTCCTTAGCAATCTTCATAACTTCCAATTTTAATTCTAGCTCGATAGCTAGACTCACAAAACTTTCTGCAGTTGATACATGTGCATTGCTCTGTGATAACTTCTTTGCAATTGAAAGTTCCTTATGTATTACCTCCAAGTGAGGCAACATGCTTGTCTAAATAGTTATCAATTTGGCCATAATTTGACCATTTTCATCCATAAACTCGGTTATTCTCCGTTGTGCATTGATCAACTTAGTAAGATGTAAAGAACTAGTAGTAGTATCTTTAACCAAAGTAGTGCTAGTTGATATCAAATCTAATTTTAGCTTCTCAACAAGTTGTAGATTATCCTTTGTGAAAAATTCAACATCACATAATTTCCTATACAAAGAATAAACATTAGCTGTAACTTTTTCTAAAGTTTCTACAAGAATAGAAAGTTCAACCTGTTTTGTTGCAATCTCTTCTGAGATTTTCTCTAGAAATTTTCTCTTAAATCTTCTCCTAGACCATTGTAGAAGTTTTTCATTGTTGTCTACGTCATCATCAGTTACCTTCTATACAATGTTAACTAACTGATCAATAATTCGAGCTTGAGGCATTTCATCCTATAAGTCAAAAGCCTTTGCAAATATGTCCTTGATGTCATGCAACACCTTCTTTTTCTTTTGTTCTATCTTCATCTCTTCCTGTCACTTCTTCCTCTTAAGAAATTCTTGAATTGTACTATAGGTATGTTGCTGGGTTCATCAATTTTTATCTTTTCATCATCACTATTTGTCCCCAAGTCTAGTTTCCTTCTTGGTCTCTTTGCTGGCTTACTCGGCTCAGCCTTAGGAGCAATCTTAGGTTCCTTTCCAGAACTACTTTCTGCAACCTTCCTCTTTCCATAAACTTTTGTTTATATACTTCTACTAGAGAAGTAACAGTAGATGCTCTAGTCCTTGGACGATTAGCTGCAGGAGGTGTAACCTTAGGTTTAGCTTTGCTCAGCTTGGTTACTATGACAATTGATGGTCTTTTACCCTTAACTTTCTTACTGATATCCTCTGATGCACTCACTTCCTCTTCTGTAGATATATCCTCACCTTGTCCAGTGGTCAGGCCTAAAGGTGCATCCTCAGGTTCTTCATCACTACCTAAACCAACCATTTTCTTCGAATTTTTTACAATCTTCTTTCATTTCCTTTCCATAGTTCCCTCATTCAAGCTTCTAGAAATTTTAGCTTTGGCTTCGTCAAAATTTCCAAATCTCTCTACTTTAGTATCAATTGCCTTAGCTAGGAGTGCAATGATGGTAGTTGATTCTTCATCAATGTTAATTTCATATGGAAATGGTTCTAAGCATGTTATCTTGGATGTCACAGCCTGGATATAAGTGTTATCTGTATCAACTAAAAAACAAATTTCTTCATAGTGCTTCTCAACTAGTGACCTAGGAATCCTATTTCTTAATCTCATTCTCTTCTTGAATTCTAAAAAATAGCTCCCCATAATGCTATTAAAATTACTTCCTAGTTCCTCAATAAATTCACTAATCTGAACTGTAATGGGTCTATCCTTTTTCCAAACAATATTTCCCAATGTAGGAAATGTATCCTGAATGTAGAAAAATATACAGACTAGTAAGGAACCAAACTTACATGATGAGCTCTTAGCCTTTCTGATTGATGCTAGGTTCTTAGCTAATTGTGTCTATTGTATCTCAGCAAGATCATATGTATGATTCTTCTTAACAATTTTCCATGCCCGATCAATGGTTGTACAAGGAACACTATCCAATCTACTCGACTGATAGAATTTATGTGCTATTACTCTTACTCAAAAATAAAGTTCTAGGTTTGTAATTGTAGAGATAGTCATACCTCTATTGTTCCATATGGCTCCAGTGTTTAGTGTAATTTCCTCTTTGCTATTATCCCTTATTGTCCGTTTTTTGTTCACTACAGGATATGCAGTCACTCGATGAATCATGTTTTTGGTGATCTTGACTGGTCCATTATCCAACCACATACACATATCATGAAATCAGCTAAGGATAACCTTAATCCATTCATCTTTGAAACCTTATGGAAAATCTAGGGCATGAGTTAACCCTTTGTCAACTAAATGTTTGAATTCTCCCTTCAGAATTCCATCGACACACAATTTACTGTAGGGTTTCCTCAATTCACTATCACCTACTTCACTAATATTAACCATGTAACATGATCAAACATCATGGATCATAAGTACCTTGGGTGGAATGGATGAGAGGGCTCCCATTAAATCACTCTGAATTGCACTTTCAGGAACGGCTCAAAAGTTGAGAGGTTCACATTCATCACTCCGTACTAACTGAATTTGCTCTTGTTCTCCCTCCATACTCTTAGCTTGTGCGGAAGAACTTGCAACCATAATCTTGAAATTAGGGTTTGAAAGATGAAGAACAAAGTACCTCAGCAAGTAACGCTTCACACTGTTGACCTTAGGATTTCCAATGGCACGCTGATCAAATCTTTGATGCTAACTTTGTTAAGATCAATTCTGCAAATTACTTCAATCGCTCCGTAAATAGTAAAAATTGCAAGGTAAAAATGAAGTATCAACTATTCATCCTTTATAGACTTTGAAAGTTCAAGGTAGGTAAGCAATGAATGTTCTACCCATTGAGTTAGTGCAAGCCAGCTATCCTCGACTTTAACACAACTTGCATCCCACTCGGCTTACTAAACTCGGCCATCACAAAACTTACTCGGCCAAAAAAACTTGGCACTCACTAAATAACTCGGCCTTAGTGTCCATGATTGGTGCTCGACACCTATAGTGCAATTGGGTCATCTTGACATTTGTCTTCAAAATTTGTCCTGGTGCATCTTAATATATGCAAATATGGAATTTGGTACATTTCATGTAAGGAACTAATGTAAGATAAGAATTTTAAAATGTAGTTCCTTACATACCTCTTTTTCTTAGTTGGAGATTATGTGATCACCTGATCCATTGGATTGGGTGACCTTGGCTTCACTAGCTTCACTGTTGCATGGTTCAGACTTCTTAACCCATGTCTTGTTCATCTGTGCTCTAATTTTCTCAACTGTAGGAGCAGGTACCCTAGTCTTACAATCTTTCCTTGTATGACCAATTTTCAGACAACTATGACAAACTAGGCTTCCATTCATCCAAATTTTAGACTATCCTCTGAAATGTGTCCTTATGCAATTTTTTGGAACATGTCCATACTCACCACAGTAATGACAACTATGCAATGTGTTGTAATCCCACTTGTAAGTATTGCCTTTTCTTGGTGATTTCTCTTGTACCTTTGATGTCCACTGTTGTTTACCTTTAGATCTGGAATCTTGTGCTCTATGACCATATTTGTGATAGTTATAGCAATTACCATTGAGTCTAGGTGTTTTTCTTTCCTTTGTCTTACATTCACATGCTTGATGTCCAAACTTATTACAGTTAAAGCAATAACCATTAAAATTAGTTTTCAGATTGGACTTACCATTCTTGTTTCGGCAAATGTTTGTTGTATGACCTGGTTTCCCACAGTGGTGGAAAATAGGTTTGTTGTTTCTTGGCTTTGCATACCTTCTTTCCCCTATCTTAGATGATTCTCCTTCTTCAATGGTTGTATGTTGTTCAGTGTGACCTAATCCAGAACAATCTTTAGGTCTTCTTGATGCTTCCATCAGTTGTTCAAAGTAGCTCATAGTTGTATTGGGATCATTCACTCTATTATTAAGTTATTTCTCAGATCTCAATTCATCTTTCAACTGATTGTTCTCAGATCTAAGATTTACAATCTCCAAGTCTTTACTACTGATCTCGTGATTCACAAGTAGTAGTTGGTTTTCCATGTCTACTTGATTGACTGTCATAGTTTGTACATCATGTGTTCTTTCATCAAGTCTGGTAGTCATTATTCTTTTGTCTTCATCTGTCATAGCCTTGTCATCTTTGGCTTTCTTTTTCTATTCAACAACTTCACACATTCTTATTGATTGGGCTCTTGTTCCTTTTTCAAGTTTCTGACTTCTTCACATAGTGCACTGTTCTTTTCTAGTAGATCTTCTATTGCAATAATAAAGTGTGCCTGGTTAAGAGATAAAGATCATTACAATCTACCCTGTGAAAGGATTTCAACCTACAATAAAGTAAGCACTATGTAAGGAGATTAAGAAAGGTCTGCTAGAACCACTCTGTTAAGAGATTTTCACTTGATTCAATGATTAGAATATCTCAAGTATTGATCCTTGATTATGCACTCTAACGCTGATGATGAATCTCCTCTTTCCAGTACCTTTTATGATCTCATAATCTGATATAACTTTACTCTATTGTTCATTGTGTTGTCACTCTGCTTGATCTCTGCTTCTTAAAAAAATAACCCTCTGTGCATTTTACTTCAAAATGCAGTCACCACACACTTTGTCTACTCTCTCCTTACACACTTTCAAAATAGGGTTTAGAAGCAATCTAATATATCTGTTCAAGTCTGATAGCGAGATCTAGATCAACGATCAAGATCTAATACCCATACCTTGATGGTATTACAATTAATGTTTACAATAGAGCATGCATAGGATAAAACAATTAAATGCATAACTAACTCCGTTGAAGAATATTAAATGCATACATAAGTCATCCCAAAAAGATTACACAAGTCAGCTAGATCACTTATCCTCAAAGTTTGAATCATTCCAGACATGTATACAAAAAATGTTATGCTTGGAACTTGACTTCTTGGTCACTCAGCACTTAACATCTCTATGTCCTACTCATCTCGGCAATGTAACTCAGCTCAGCAATGTAACTAGGAAAACTGAAAAACTGCTCGACAATGTTGCTCGACCTTGCATACTTTTAGCTCAGCCACATGATAGCCAACTGAAACTGCCTAAGTGAATGACTAAGTTTTGGTCACTAATCATCAACAGAACTTAGAGATTAATACTCTATGACTTCTGGCATATATGTTCCCTCTTCCACCCCTATATAGATATGAGCATAGGTGAGACAACAATGATCCACCATCACTGGGTTTATCGAAAGAAGCTCGCCAAAATATTTTTCTATACCAGCAAAGACATCTTCAAACTAGAATTCCATAGGAAGCTCCGGTAGCCTAACCTAGACCGGGGCTTGAGAATAGAATGAAGCATTAAGATCCAGATTTGGGGACCACCTCTGCAAGGCTAAAGATGATTTCCTAATAGCCCACACCCCAGCACACAGGATCTTGGCTAAGTCTTCTTGGAAGAAAACTCAAAAGATAGAAAGCCCTTTTCCATGGCTTTGATTTCCACCTGGCCTTTTAAGTTCCACTTTTTTCTAGCAAAGGATCTAACAATATCAATATTAGGCCTAGAACCAGCAAATTTTCCCACCAAAGTAAGAGACATCGTGGCAATGTTGTGGTCACTCAGTTCATCTAGAAGGGAAATAGAAAACTTTTTGTTTTCCTTCTTAGATAGGTCTTTTATAACCAAGAAAATGGACTTGCCTGATGGTTTCATCCTAAATAAATTTGACCAAGGACGATGCCAAGTAGAATCTTCCTTGACACCAAGTTGGGTCTCGAACTGAGGTGGAAGCCCATTTGACCCCACCTCCTTTTCTCCTAGATCCTTTCATTTGTCGAGTGGGACCCCACCCTTGTTTGTTGAATCTTCCTTTTCCTGGTCATGGTTTGCTAGACTACCACCATCGCCCGCTCTTGCACCACCCACAGACGCCTATGAGATGAGTTTCTCGTCTATATTCAAAATCAAAATTCCTCCCGCTCTTGCCATTAATATGAACAAACATTGTTACTTGCACTAAATTATAATATTGTGATTGGATGTCATCTTCTGGTGTAAACGTGTAGTTCTTTGAAAAGTCAATGACTAAAAGTATACTCCCAATTGGAAATGTATTCTTGCCTATGTGAAACTGTCCATCAAGCCATCTAGCATTTTGAGTGTGTTTCACATATTTATGTACAACCTTATTCTTGAATTCATTCATAAATGCATGAACACTAACTCTTTCAGCAATTAGATCACACCGTTTTCCAACCTTTCCATGCTTCAATGGATACTCAATAGTATTAAATATTTTTACATCAACTAATTGCTGACAAAAACCAATTGAAAGATTACCATGCAAACATTCATCTAAGAATTCAAGATTGCCACATACATCACATGCACTAGAAACACATTAATTCAAAATAAAAAAATGCTCAATAGGTGGGTTACAAAACAAACCTGATATAAAACTATTGTTTGAGGTGGTATATTTATAACACATTCCTGGAACATTTCATTAGTATACATGGTGGAAAATATAGAGTGAATTACATCATAATGATAAAAAACAATTGAACATGATTTTTGCAACAACATGTTACTCTTTCCTTGTTAATCCTTACATACTATGGTTTATATTTTTCAAAAGATCTTTGACTAATACTAATAGTTAACACCTTAACATCAAAAAAAAATTTATACAATTTAGTTTGAGTCACATCGAAAAGATGTTTTGGATGTGGATCACAAATTTTTGAGCCGACTCTTATTTTAAGAACATCTCTGGAATTAGATGATACTCTTGTATTATCATGCCAAAAATTTTCAATCACAGTTTTGACTTCACTAGTAAGTTTCATGTCAGACCTCAGGAGTCTACCACTAAAGCTCCATAAATGGTTTGCTGGATCACTTTCAAAGTTAACTCTTCTCTTTACAACTCTTGCTAAATTTTTACGATGAATATTAAGATATCCACTTATGTTTTTCATCATTCTTTTATCACAAGTAGTTTTGCTTACTAATTTTGTTATTATTGATCATCGTGTCGCATTCCTATCATTAGAATGACTTTTATTTCTAAATGTGTCAAAGGCACTAGCAAAAGTTGATACAAAAAATTTTAGAGACTCATCCTTCTTCTTGGATTTCACATAAATGCCTAACCTCTTCATCACTTTTCACATTTTAGTCATTTTAATTAGTTATAACATTAATTGACATTGAAACGCAAATTTCTTATTATAAAAAAAAATATCTAAATAATTTACTCGCATGTGTCCTAATCTGTCTCCATGAAACCAAACCACACAGATTGTCTAGAACATCACTTTTAATTTGAAATTGTTCATTTATTTTATTATCATTCAAAAGGGTTTCTTTCTCAATTGATGTTTGTATGTCTACATCCACATTGTTGATCCCAACTATTAATTTCAATTGGGGTTGAATTTCACTTTCAATTAGGGTTTGAAATTTAGTTCCTTTATCATTGTGATTAACATTACTAAATTGTGGTGTGTGATGTGCAATATAATCTGTTACTCTATTTTAAAGAAAAAAATCTAAATGATTTAAAGAGTATCCCGCAAATACAAAATGATCAAGTTCTTTATTAGAATAAGTTTCATTTGGTTGTGAAGACAGACTTGTATCCAACACTTGATTAGAAAATGCACTTGCATTTTCTCCTATTATATTTTCTTCTTCAACCTCTGCATCCATCATGGTTTCCTCATTCTTCTCCTCTTCTGAAATGATTGTTGAACTCGATGCTCCAGAAAGTTTTCACTTTTTGAATTCTCACTCTTCTCTCTCATTGTCATTTTATCTCCTCTCTATTTTCTGCAACCTCATAAGCTATCAAAACCTTTTTGTGCCTCTTTCTATGTTGATTTAATCCCATGTTTGTACAAAAATTTGAATTCAAATTAATCACTTCATGTCAGATCCAGAAAAAGACAAAAAAGAGAATGCAGGTTCAAAATATTCTTTCTACTGCATGGATATGTCATATAAATGATTGAATAATCATCAATAATTGAGATCAGGCCCACAGTCTATTTTTAGTCTCCAATGAATCTTTCAAAAAAAAGCACCCATTATTTAAATAGAAGTGGGTACCCATTTATAAAACGGGCGCCCGTTTATTAAACTGGTCCCTGTTTCTATTTCAATGGTCCAAATAGAAACAGGCACCCATTTTTTGAATTTCAAAAAATGGGTGCCCATTTCTTAAAATCAGGAGTGGAAACCGTACCTTGAGCATATTTTTTGGTTTAGGAAAAGCTTGGTCCCACCAAACCTATGCTTGGTTTTGCAAAATATGGCTAAGGCATTGATACATAAAATTTGCGCTTTGTCGTAATTTTTTAGAGGTCTTCCCAAATAATTTTTTGACGAAATGAAAACTCAATTAACTTCATACTGTACAAATTATAAAAATATAAATTTTGTAGTGATATGTCTAATTTTAGTATTTTTACAATATTTTAATACCAAAGTGGTACCTAACATTGAAATAGCGGGTCGACCGATGGTGAGAGTGGTAAGAGCAAAAGAAGCAGCAAGGGCTATTGCCAGTGGGCGACAGTTAACCCTAGAAGACTCCCAAAAAATTAAAAGATGAAGTTCCTCTCATGGAACATACGGGGAATGAACATCCCACAAAAATAGTTCACTCTAAAGAAGTACATTCTTGAGTTCAAGTTTGATGTTGTTCTTATTCAGGAGGTTAAAATGAAGTATCAAAACTTCGCTTTGATGGTGGATAATTTATGGCCGGGTGTAGCCTTTCTGTATAGTGAAGCTGATGGGGCCTCTGGTTGTGTGGCCACTCTCTGGGACCCTTGTAAGTTATCCAGAAATATTGTGGCCTTTTATCATAACTTCCTTGTTGTGTTGTTTACTTGGAATAATATTTCTTGGTACTTGTATAATACTTATGCTCCTAACATTAGAAGTGAACATGGTAGAATATGGGGATAAATTTCTAACCTCATTGAAGATAATCATTGCCACCCAACTATGTGTGTAGGGGATTTTAATATGCCTCTATTCCCGTCTGAGAAAATCAGGGGCACACAAGATTACTAGGACAGTATGCAGGAGCTGGAAGATTTTATGAGACACAATGATTTGGCTGATTTGGACTTGCAAGGAATGGGGTTTACTTGGTCCAATAGAAAAGGGAGACACCTTATACAGGTTAGGATACATAGATGGATGTGTTCAGGAGGATGGGATGTTTCTCCCTTGATCAGCCTCTCTCACCTTTCAAGAACAGTTTCTGACCACTCCCCTCTGATCCTTGACTGGGAGGAAAGAAAATGAAATGGACCCTGTCCCTTTCATTATGAAATCATGTGGCATCACAATGAATTTGAAGAATGTATTAAAAGATGGTGGAATACCCCGGTGAGGGGAATGACAATGTACAGAATAGCTGAAAAATTGAAAATTATCAAACGGGAGGCACAAAGGTGGAGTAAATGCAAGTTTGGAGACATTTTCCAATGCAAAAATGAAATTGAGGAGAAACTCAAACACCTCAAGAAGGATATGGCATCGGGTGATTCTACCTGGGATGATCATTGTGAGGAGGAAGGATGGAGGAGAAAATGGAAAGAGAACCTCAAAAGGGAGGAAATATTCTGGAAGCAAAGGTCTTGGGTCTAATGGCTGAAGGAGGGTGACCAAAACTCTTCTTTCTTCCACAAGTCAGCCTCCATACATAAAAGAAGGAACATCATTAAATCTATGGAAGCTAATGGAGGCTAGATTTTGGAGGATGAAGATATTGGTACTCATGCTGCAGATTTCTTCCAAGGTATTTTCCGAAGACCTGCTCAGATCAGGAGGGATACTGATTTTGACTTTCTTATGGATGTTATCCCTATTTTTGTTACAGAGGGTGAAAATGAGGCCCTGTTGTCTCAAGTTTCTAAGGAGGAAGTTAAAACTACAGTTTTCTCATGGGAGCTTTTAAATCACCAGGACCAGATGGGTTTCCCCCAGCCTTCTTCAAGCACTTCTAGGAAGTTGTCAAATATAATCTCCTCCATGTTTCCCATGATTTTTTCAGAACTGGCAGCATCCTAAAAATAATTAATAAAACCTACATAGTCCTTGTGCCTAAAGTGCACGATCCCAAATGCATGAGTGACTTTCGCCTCATTAGCCTCTGTAACACTGCCTATAAAATTCTATCCAAAATTATCACCAATAGGATTAAACCCCTTCTCAGGAAAATAATTAATCCCAATCAGAAGGGCTTTGTTCCAGGCAGACAAATTCTTGATGTTGTTATCACCACTCATGAAATCATACATTCTATGAAAAAAGGGAAAAATGATGGTATGGCTTATGATAAGGTTCTATGGAAATTTCTCTATGGGGTACTTAGGAAATTTGGCTTCTATGACAAATTCATTAAAATTATAAAGGTGGCGGTGGAAATGATTGACTTTGTTGTTTTGGTCAATGGCACACCCTGGGGGTCCTTTACTCCAGAAAGGGGATTAAGTTAGGGGGACCCTCTATCCCCTTATCTCTTCCTTCTGGTGGCAGAGGTGTTAGCTCAGAACTTGTTGAGACAGGAAGGAGTGGGATCCATTTCTAGTTTTAAACCGGCCTCCACTCTTCCCCCTGAAGTTTTACAAGGATTTGTAGATGATATGTTCCTCTTTGGAAAATCACGCATTAGAGAAGCTAGAAAATGGAAAGGCCTCCTAAATAAGCATGCGTTGGCTTATGGTCAAGTGATTAATTATGCCAAAAGAAAAATTTATTTGTTCAACACTCAGAAGAGAAATCAGATAAAAATTATGGAATGTCTTGGTTGTAAAGGAGCTACACTCTCGGATACCTATCTTGGTCTCTTGCTCATGGTGAAGGAGGTCGCAGATGAATTTTATAAATCCATACTGGAAAAAAATGTAGAAAAACTGGTTGGTTGGAAAGGTAAGGTCCTTAGAAATGCTCAGAAACTCCAATTGCTTTCAGTTGCCCACCAAGGTATTCCTGTGTATTTCCTGTCTCTTTTGAAAATAAATGATAGAATAGTGGAGAAACTTGAAAAAATCCAGAGGAACTTTCTATGGTCGGGGACGAAGGAAAAGGATAGAATGAACCTGGTTAACTAGGATATTATTTGTCAACCAAAGTTAGTGGGAGATCTAGGCGTGAGAAAAATAAAGGACCTAAGTAAGGCTCTGATAACCAAAATGGGCTGGCAGCTCCTCAGAGGAACTTTTGGTTGGAGCAAAATTATGAAGGCCAAATAATTTTCCAATGAACAATTCCCCTATGGTAAAAATTTACCCCCCGGCTCAAAAATCTAGAATTTCATTTATAAAAGCAAAGGAATTATTTTCAAAGGTTTAAAATGGGTGGTTGAAAATGGTACCCAGATCCATTTTTGGGATGACTGGTGGGTGGGGGAAAAACCCCTTGGACGGGAAAAGTTTGGACTCGTCAATGATAAGTTGATTTCTCACTTTGGCGGTAAAGTCAGTGACTACATCTCTCAAGATAAGAAATGGAAAGTCCTCGCTGATGCTTTCTAGGATCAGACTCAAGTGCTACCCTATATAAATGAAATTTAGAAGCTACTTGAAGGTGTCAGGATTCCTATACCCCTTATTGAGGACAAAGCCATTCGGTGTCATAACAAATCTGGGGAGATCACGGTGAAATTTGTTTATCCAACTAACTTAAATGTTGTGGTAGATGAAAAGAGCTGGGGGAAAGTCTAGATCCCCCAATTAATCCCCAAGATCATCTTCTTCTGGTGGACAACCCTCCATTGTAAAATTATTATGCTAGATAACCTCCAGAAAAGAAGAGTTCAATTAGTGAATAGATGTGCCCTTTGTAAACTACATGCTGAGTCTATCAACCACATCCTTACTTATTGTCCCTATGCGACTCTGGTCTGGTCTAAAATTATGAGCATTATGAGATTGAATTGGGTCTTCATGGAGGACTTGGAGAAATTCATTTTCAACTGGGGGAGCCTTGTGGAACACCCTCTTATCAACACCCTTGGGAGGATGTTACCTCTACATGTTTGTTGGAGCTTATGGAAGGAAAGGAATAATAGGGTGTTCAAAGGGGAGGAATAGGATGCTGATGGGACAACAAGGATGGATGTGAATATGTTGAAGGACAAACTTGGTACTTGCCACTGGAAACTCTCCCCTTTCTCCCCCAAGGATTTTTATTGCTTGGTTGCTAAAGACTGGCAGCTGCCTCCCTCCATCTATGAGTTTGATTGTTGTAAGATTGTGGTGAGAAGGAATACCAAGTGGTCCTCATCGGAGGAAAATTTCACCAAACTAAATTTTGATGGAGCTACCTCCAAAGGATCTGCTACGGGTTGAGGTATCTTCAGAGACAAAAATGGCAAAATGATCATTGCTTATGCAATAAATCTTGGTCAAGGATCAAATAACATGGCAGAAATCTCTGCTCTCTTTTGGGGCCTAAGGGTGGTGGTCACTTTGGGAGTTAAAAGGCTGGTCATTGAAGGTGATTCCAAAATTATTATTGAAATGGTCAAGGGCAATTTTAAAGCTGGTTGGAGGCTATATAATCTGCTACAGGACATCTGGTCGCTGCTCCCCAGATTTGATGATTTCAAAATACAACACATTTTTAGAGAGGGAAATGTGGTGGCTGACAAGCTGGCAGCCACGGGTCTTAATAAAAAAGGCTTAAGGTGCTGGAGAAACTTGAGCTCGCTTTCCAAGCAAACTGCCTTGCTTGTCAAAAAAGAAAGCAATTAACCTATGGAGTACAAGGACATTTTCTATTAGATGAGAGAGGCGGTAGACAAGATCACGAGGATAGGGATGAACTCAAATTTTAAAAAAGTTATAGGGTTGGATTTTAATATCATTAGAATTCTAAAAAGACAGTCTCTTAATACCAATTTCAGAAAAAGTATGGGCTTTTTCAAATTTGGAGCTGACGTGGGGAAAAGCACGAGTCTGAATGAACTTGATAGGGTGGATGGGGTTAAGTGGTGCATTAATAATGGGAAATGCAATCATGTCATGATACATGAAGGCACTGCAATTTCACCGGCCTACCATGTAACCGGTACTTAGCAACTCTTTAAATCAACAGATATTATTCCAACCTGGTTATTTGCCTTGTGTACTTCCACCCTCTGGTGCTATGATTTTTGGGTTTTCTGCAAGACTCTGGTTAAGCAGGTTCTGGGCAGAGGTGCAGAAGGTGGAATGTCGGTGGAGATATAGGAAGAGGTGAATCTTGAGTAAAGCTCTGATATGGGTGGTGATATGGTGCAGGTGGAACCTCTTAGGATTGAGGATGTGTTCCTCAAGAACCAGTGTGCAGTGACCTATCTGAAGGAGGGTGGATTCTACCCTTTCATGGAAGCTATGGGAGGCCCTAATGAAATTATCTCCATGCAGCTGGTTAAAACCTGGACGGAGTGTAAGGTTACAATAAATGGCATTACCTTTGAGGCAAATGTAGAAATTATAGCTTAGGCTACAGGGCTTTCCACAGAAGGGAAGAAATAGAAAAAAATCACAAAGAGCCACGATGATTCTAGTAAGATGAGATTATTCAAGAATTCAAAGGTCCCGATTCCAATCTATGGAGGATTCAAAAGGGAGGAGTTACCAAGCCCATGGAATGATGTTTGCCTCATCCTCATGAAGTATATTACCCTCAAAGGTCACTTCAGCACCTGCTAAAACTATCACTTTCCCTTGCTAAACCATTTCAGGTACAATGATACCATCTCTTTCCCTCTTTTACCCGCTTCACTCCCTTGAAGCTATGGTTTCGAATGTTAGGGAAAAATTAAAAACCAGGAAAAAATATTGCATTCTCCACCAAGGGCTTATTCTCCGCCTGTACAATTTCTGTTGAGATTGCTAAAACGCAATGCAACCAAGATCACCTGCATGCAAAGACTATTACACAGAATGAAACAGACAGAAGAGAGAAGAGACAGAAGCTATGGCGGCCGATAGGCCAGAGAATGAAAAACCATGTTGACAGAAATGATATTCTATATTCAACAATAAATGATTTACAAACTCCTTAAGAAATACAAAGAGGACAATCCTGATAAAGGATGTCGAAACCCTAAAAGGGCAACTGCTAGGAAATAGAAACTTTCCTAAGACTAAAGAAACTGCCTAAGTGAAACTTAAGCACAAAAGAGCAATTGCTAAATTACTCTAACACCCCCCCTTAAGTGTAACTTAGGGAG
>MU224789.1:1152553-1166482 GCA_018584345.1 Thuja plicata | reverse complement strand
GCAATGCAACCAAGATCACCTGCATGCAAAGACTATTACACAGAATGAAACAGACAGAAGAGAGAAGAGACAGAAGCTATGGCGGCCGATAGGCCAGAGAATGAAAAACCATGTTGACAGAAATGATATTCTATATTCAACAATAAATGATTTACAAACTCCTTATGAAATATAAAGAGGACAATCCTTATAAAGGATGTCGAAACCCTAAAAGGGCAACTGCTAGGAAATAGAAACTTTCCTAAGACTAAAGAAACTGCCTAAGTGAAACTTAAGCACAAAAGAGCAATTGCTAAATTACTCTAACAATTTCTACCTTGCTTTATGTCACCCTAGGATAGTTTCCTTACAGGGCATTACCACAACGACTAAGAAGGTTCCTAAGGAGGTGATGGTTTCCCAATCTAAGCCCTCATCTTCCTCCAAAACCCCAGAAAAACCTAAGAAAAACAAAGCGGGGTCCACAGGTGGTACCCAGATCACCATCGACTCTGAGGACAAGGAAGATGATAATGATAGCAGAAGGAGGTCCCATAAAATTGCTACAAACAGAAAGTAGTTAGGAAGTGATACCTTGAGGATGAGGAGGAGGAGGAAGATTCAGAGAAGGAGGAGGGAACACAAAAGAGGGTAAGAAAAGCAAGATTAAGGAGTGTGGAAAAGGAAAAAACCCTCAGGATCTGGATGGGGATGAGAAGAGACATGACTCTCCCCAAATTTTGGCGAGCTTCACTCTTCCCACCATGGATCTTCCTAAGAAGAAGTTGTTTGAAGATAAGGTCGAGGACTCGCAGCCTATGACCCCATTGCCAACGGACCCCCAGGTGATGGCTGAGAAGCCCATGGTCGATGAGAAAATCAAGGATGAGACCCCAGAGGTTAAGGAAGTAGAAACCAAGAATGTGTTGAACACAGCGAGTGAAATCTCCCAACTCCAGAAGGATATTAAAGCTCTTCAAAATTCCTCCCTGGATTCAGCATCTGTGAAGGATCCGTGGGAGGTCAAGGAGGAAATCAAAAAACTTGGTGAAAGATTCAATAGGGTGGCTGGCTTCGCAGTCAAGCTTATGCATTCGATGGCTACCATTCTCCAGCTGCTACAAATGGCGAAGGTGTCTACTCCAGGGGAAGAGCACATAGATGAGAATTTGTTCCAATTCCTCATGGAGGATTGGTTAAAGCTGCTGCTGGACAGTGGGGATAAAAACCTTAATTAGCTTCTTTGTTTTCCATGCTTTTCTTTTTTCTTAGGATCTGTCGGCTAGCCACTGTGGGCCTTATTGTTTTTCTGTTAAAATTTTGGTACTACTTTGATTTTAATTCTTTCTTTACTGTTAATCATAATTACATTGATACTTACTTTCACAGACTAGTTACCAGCTTCAAGGTGAAGCTGGGGTCTGTTAGGGGTAAGAGGCTGGTTACCAGCTCCATGATGGAGTTGGGGCCTGTTAGTTTTAAATTTTAGTTTTTGATTTTAAAAAAAGGTATTTGCTAAGGGTGGGGTGACCTTTGTGTTATGCTGGTTGTCTAAACTACTCGTGCTGGCTGTGTATGCTCAGGTCAGCCCCCTTGTCTTAGCTACTTTTTCAATTAAAAACATTGAAATAGTAGGGTTAACTAAAATTTTAATGACTTTTTTTATTTTATGATTTTGAAAAAATGAATTATATGACATCAATCTATATATAATTTCCTTCAAAATAAAAAAATAAAAAAATAAAAAATTTTCATCGAATTATGGTGGTTGTACACCAGAGGTTTCAAAAATGTACTTTATAGTCAATTAAAAATTAATAAAAAAAATTCAACAAAAAAAAAAATATATTCTCATCAGTCTTTGACGTTTTAGGTAGCTTTCCCCAGAAGGATTTACAAAAATTCATTTATTTACTTCAAAATAGGGTGGTCGCACACGCGTGCGGTATGGTCCTGAAACAAGCATTTTGAAAAAAGGGGTTTTTAAAAATTCCTACCAAAATGTATTTTCTACTATGTGGGTATTCAAAATAATTACATATTTGAAAATTAGACTCCAAGAACTACAATTTCTATTCGTGGCTTTTTCTAAGATTCAATCTCTAAGTGCCTCAAATTTTGTCATCAATTGACAAAAAATTAGAGAGAGAGAGAGAGAGAGAGTACCGACCATAAAAGCTATAAAATAGCATTGAAAGTCTAGAAAGGTATAATATTCTATTCAACCCAAAAAAAAAAGATAACCAGGTGAAGCACAATCTACTAAGAAATCCATGAAGAGGACCAGTCCTTAAGGAAAGCATTTTCTCAGTTAAGAGATCTAGAAAAAGGGATCATTCCTAAGGAAATCATAGTCTCTAAAGGGATATATAAAAGAGACTATCCCTAAGGAAAGGATAGTCTCATAAGAGATCTAGAAAATAAGATGAGTCCAAAGGAAATAATGGTCTCCAAAGGTATCTAGAAATATAGGATCAGTTGAAGGATTGACTAAATAATGCATAGGGCGTGATAATGTAATGTAGAGATAAATCTAAGGAAAGCATTATCTCCTTAACCATATGCATAAGAGATTTCTTTGAATCATTGTATGTGTGTGAATAATATGAAACAAGGAGATGATTGTATGTCTCCACTTAAAAGAAATTACAAATCCCTTAATACGAGCAATGGATTTAAAAGAGCATACGTGAACCCACAAGAGACATTTTCACTATGAGATGCCCCCAAGAAAGGATGGACCATGAGAAATGAAACACGTGATAAAGAGAGCACAAAAGAGATATACTAATTTTGGGGTCTATATGATCATATGATAATTAAAGTATATCAAAATGAATTAGCATATCCCCCAAAGGTAGAAGAATTACAAGCACAGTGTAAAAAGATCACATAAGATATACAAAGAAGAGTTTTGTTTATACTAGTATTACCAAGACAAAAGAAAATGATAGCTACCACTCTATGTCATCCACAATCAGAGAACACAAAGGCACATTTACAAACAAAAAGACATGCATGAGATAACATACATATACGACATATAAAAGAAAGATGATACAAATAGAAGAATATCACAAATGGCCAATTCCTTTATCACATTCCTAAAATAGAGAAAAAATGGATTGTTTAAATAAATCTAAACAAAACATATAATAGGCAGCACGTCATGGGGGAAGCATAACACAACAGACAAACACACAAAAGAATCCACCTTACAAGTGGAGCTAGTCAATCATATTACATGCCCCCATGCATCTTGATTTGTATTGTTTAAGGAAGGTGAGAAACATGTAAGAGGAGAAATGTCAAGTATAGTAGATGGAACTATTGCCAGTTCCAAATAAGCACCATGCTCTAATGATAAGTCACTTTATTTTTCACTAGGAGAAAGAGATAATTATTATTAAATCTAGCATCATACTTAACATCAATAAGCTTGTGTATATCATCAAAATCACTAGAATGAAAATCATTTGCATTAGAAACATTGAAATCATCATTAAGAGTATCTTATTCATCCAAATTAATCAAAATAGAATCTAAGATACAAAAATAATTATCATATTTATTCAATTTCATCTTCTTAAGATTAACTTCCTCCCTTGGGATATGCATAGATTGGTCAAAGGAAAATAAAATATCATAAGGTGTCTTAGGGGAGGAAAGGTTTTGGGAAGCACGCTCACAGGCCCTAGTATAGTGTCAATGGTAGTGGTCACAGGTACAATATTTATTTTTAGTTTTGTTTTAAATTTAATTTAGTTTATGGATTATTAATATTGGGTCCTTTTCTTCTTTAGTAAGAAGAATGAAAAGAACCAAACTAGGTTGAGAGATGGAAGTAACATGGTGATTTTAGGATATAGGAGATGGAATTGAAGCATAAATAGGAGGTAAAAAAGGTGTAGGAAGAAGTCTAGGTCTAGGGAAAGGAGATGGAAAACCACTATGATTGCTAAGTTGACAAATCTTGTGAAATTTGAATTTTTTGGTAGGATAAGAAGAAATTATCTTTCTGTTGTTGAATTGGTTGAGGCATCCTAGGCCAAAAGAATTAAATTTCATTTTCCAGACCTAGATAAAAGTTGATAGAGAATATGGTTAATGGTTATGATTTCTCCATCATGGGGAAATTTCAAACACTTGTGGATAAGAGAGACTATAGCTTTCATGGAAGTGAGCCAAGGAAGGACAAGTCTAACTTGAAATTGATCAGAAGTTGGGATGAAAAAAAGTTGGCATCTAAGGTTTTCTTACCTACTTCTACAATAAATGTAATAGAACCATCAGTGGAACAAGTGAAACCATTGAAATTTTTAATCATCACATCAAATTCGTTATAGGAATCTTGTCAAATATGTCTTGTGTAAAGACGTTCTTTAGTTATAACAGTCACCATGCAAGTATGATCTATAAGCATTCCATGAGAGGGAAGAACATTAATCATCATAGTAATGTAAAGAGGACCATCAGGTACCCTAATAGTCTCCTTAAGATCAAATGTAATGTTAATATTAGGTTCTAGTTCATATTTTGGTTTTGATTGATTAATTTGGTTGATAATGTTCACAATTGTAGGCGGGTCAACAATAGTGGTGGAAGAAGAAGGTAAAGGATGGGTAGACTCAATGCTATTGGTAGAATGGGAAGGTAAAGGATTGGTATAAATTTGCAATATTTTGTTGGGAGAAGAAATGGATTTTTTTATTGATCATTAACACCCTAAACTAATATAGTATTAGAATCAATAAGGTCTTGAGCAATATATTTCAAACACAAATACTTTTTAGTAGCATGACTAGGTTGATGATGATATTGACAAAAAGCTTTGGTATCAAAGGATTTGGGTGATTGTTTTGAAGGATCAATTGGGTTAATGAGAGGAAGTGTTAAAATATTAGCATTAATAAAATTCAACATCAAATTAGTCAAAGATTCAAAAATAACTATAAAATTATGAGAAGGTTTGGAAATAGATCAAAAAGGAGCCTGGCCTTTTTATGTTGTTGCCACTTGTGCATCAATGTTATTTGATGAGTTATTAATCTTGATGAAGCCTTTAGGGTTTTAAAACTTTTGGAATGATTCAGATGTAGAGTCACTTTTATAGACCAAAGCTATTTGAGTGGTGCTCTCAAATTGATTCACTTGAAGTGATAATTATGAATCACTGTACATAATCTAGTAAAGGAAGAGAATATAGAAACCAAAATCTTATCCCTAATGGTTTTTTGTAAATTAGCAATAAAATATTTTACACATCAATATCAGCCATAGGATAAGAAATCTAAGCATACAAATGTTTATATTTACCATTGACATTAGATAATTTTTCGTTAACACTTTGTTTGCAGTGCATTAAATCAGTCAAAGAAATCTCAAAATAAATATTGATTTGAAATTGTTCAATGAAAGTATTAACAATTTTTTAAAAGGAATCAGTGGAATATGGGGGTAAAGAAAAATACCATTGCAAGGCTTTATCTTAAAATGTTCTAGTAAACTATTTAGCCATGTAAATATATGATCATGAGAAAAGTAATTACATAATATTTTAAAGGTATTAACATGAGCAAAGGGATCACCTTTACCATTATAAGTCTTTAGGTGAGGTATTTATGTGAATTGAGGGATAAACTGACATGAATGATATCCAAGGACAAAGGGCTAGAAATGTCCCATTAAGAACATTGAATTTAGATTGAGTCAAGGAGGTAATTTCTTGTTGCATAGATGAAACAGTTCGAGAAAGAAAATTAGTAGTGAATTCAATGGATAGGTTGGTATGAGACATGTATGAAAGGTTTGGAGCATTATGACAAATGAAAGAAGTATTGAAATATTAAAATTGGGCGTTGCTATAGGTAGGCATGGATGAAGGTTAGAGGCACATGGAACACTTGAAGGAGGAGGAATAATAGGATTAGGAATACTTCAAAGACTAACATGTGTTGTGTTGATATTTGAAATGGATGTACTCATGAGTAGTTGAGTGTATGTAGAAACACTGGGTAACTAAGTAGGAATACACATAGAAGTTTTAACACTGGTAGGAGGTTGAGTTAAACAAAGTTCTTAAGCACAATCCTTAATGTGCTAAATATTGTTATCAATGAGGTGGGAAATAGTATGCAAGAAATCAACACCATGTTCATCATTGTAAATTATCTTCCTCCTCATTTCTACTAAAGATATGACTTTTGTATTAGAATGTCCTTGACCTAACCATTCTTCAAATTTTTCAAAATCTTTTCAAATATTTTGGACTTGGGTAGGAGACACTCTTAAACCTTCATCTTAATCATGAGAAGAGTGGGAAGAAGGATTCCCAAAAATAATTGGATCTTAATAAGTAGGCATGTGTGGTTTCATCAAGATTAGTAGGAAACAAAGATGACTCTATTTAAAAGAAACCCATAAGCCTATAGATTCTTGTAAAATACAATAGGTAGGACTCAATGTTATAAAACTCATGCACAAGGAAATGAAAGGAAAATATTTCTAATAAATGAAAAAAATAACTTTGAAAGAGATGCAAACACTCATCAAATTTATGCAACATAAATGGATTTATAACATGAAATCTAATGAAGATCACATAAAACCATAAAATGAGAATACATAAACCCAAAATCAAAACAAAAATGTCATAATTTGGGTTCGCCAAAATGTACACTAAGAAAAAAGGGGCCCGATGGATAGATACATGATAGATGGTATGGATCCACCCTTTTCTTAATTACAAAATTGGGAGGAAGATAACTCAATAAACACAACTAGGAACTTAAGTGTTAATTGAGTCAATGACACATTGCTAATAATTAATTGAGAAAAGTTTTATTGAGGGGATATGGATGACCATTGCAAAATAAAAGGCTTAGAAATAAGAGAAATATGCAACTTACATATCCTACAAAATAACAGAAATTAGACAGACACTTGCAGTAACTTGAAACAGTAACCGGAGACCAGATCTAATATAGAATTCAAATATGAAGTTATTTTGGGAGGAACATAATGGTTTGGGAATTATGTACCCAAGTACAAAAATTAGTTTCTTTATTATGTACCATGTAACTTTGTCTAAAATTTGTCAGGAAAATCTTGTCAGATCCCGTACTTTCTATATTTCTAATGACAGTTGCACCACCTCTTCCTGCACACAGAAAATTCAAAAATTCTTGGGTTGAAAAGGGTTTACCCTTGTCAAACCCTTGTTTAGGAATTAATCTTGAAATTAAAATGAAATTGCATAAAGTAAAACAATATAAAGGTAAAGGTAAATATTAGATCTACCTTGCCAATGTATACACCTTCATGAACAAATATTGAGATCACACATATTTGTGAATATGTTTGGTATGTTTCTTGAATTTAATTGTTAAATGTTTGCTTTAAATCAAGGATGTCTTTTACAATTATATGGATCTATGAATGTCAGTACAAGATCTTCAATTTTTTTATGCTTGGTAACTCTTTCCTTGAAGAATGGATAAATAAAATGCATGTAGATGGACAAAAGGATCTTCTTGAGAACTCCTCTACTTAGCCATCATGGGAGAGAAAATTTATAGAATGGAAAATATTACCTTCTAAATTTCTTTGGATGCATAAGGAATGCTTAAAACTTGATCTTGAATGCTTGAATGTGAAATTGTTGGAGAGCACTTGAAATCAACTTGCCATCATGAATGCCTGATATCAAAATAAGGAGGGATAGGCCACTTATATATATGTCATAATATTTTAGGGTTAAAAAATGATCCACGCCAACCACAAATCTAAGAATCCCACTAAAACATTGCAACATGCTACCCATTCAAATTTGGGCCCAAAACCCAGCGTATATAACACAAAAATGGTTTTGTACCTAGGAATATAGCCTCAAATTAAAATGGACAATCGGGAATAAAGGGGAGATACCGGAATAAGGGGAGATAGGTTGCTGGGATCAAGCACAATAGACATGAAATCTCCAAATTGCCAAAATAGGGCTTAATAGACCATTTGATTATAGGTGCTAATTTTTAAAGATAGTGTAGATTTAATAAGGCTTAGTGTGTTCCTAACTATATAGTTGCACAAAAAGTGTATATAAGAATATCAGATTCTCGAGCTAGATATAAGATTTTTTGCACTTAAAATTTAATTTTATTGTCTCTTAGAGAATGATTTTGATTGGGAAAATGTGCTCTGTATTTAAAACCTAATTTTTTCATATGTCAACATCCCAACTATATGCTAGGGAAGAAAACCATAAACTAGGTGAAGAAAATCACATACCATCGTAGGATAGGTTTGGGGTGACAACCCCACACTAGGTTATGGTTGTTTTAACATTTTGTGAACAATATGAGATTAACATAAGTAACACATGGAGAATCTTAGATACCACTTTACCAATTTTAATTTATACATATTAATATAAATTGAATTTTTATATTTCATATTACATAGGTATATATGTTGAGTATTGATTATATTTAGATTTATCATTTGTGTCTATTTAAATTTGGACACTTATAATGAATATAACTTATTTTCAAAGGTCAAACAACCAATAATGATTTTAAATCTCAATCACAATAAAAAAAAATAGAAAATAATCATATTACTTTTTATTAATCTAAAATTTAGGAAAATCTTAGATTTTGTAGTTTTATAATCAAACTCTATATATACATAAAAAAGAAATTGACTGAAATACATCACTCTAGTAATGACTCAAATAGAAAAGTGTTATATAAGACTTATATAAAGAATCTTAGTTTATAAAATAGTATACTTAACTTATATTGCAAAACAATTTAAAAAAATATTAAACGATTTTGAAAAACTTTAGTTCATTTATAAGAATAAAAATATGTATTTTTCAAAATTTATTATATTCAATAAAATGAAAACACAACACAAAAACCAACAATAAAATCTAAGATGTAATTTTCTTAGAGCTCTAAATATGGAAGGATAGGTAAGGGAAAATTCTAATTGCTAGTGCATTGGGGTTTACCTAGAAGTTTAGTATACTTACAAAAAGCTAAAATAGAACACTAAATGGATTTTTCCAACAAGATAAGAATGATTCACAAGAGTGGAAGTGAAGGGGGAAAAGTAATATTAAGTTATAAGTAAAATCCATATAACAGGGAAAGCAATGGGAGTTGGACTAAATGATGTGCCAAAGGTTTGTTGGAGATTAGTGGAGGCCAAGCGTGCTAATTTTCAAATGTTTTGACTATCCTTAGAATGGCATCTAGTATCAATTGACTTGAATAATCAAGGGTTATTAAGGTTTTCATGAATATTTGTACTGGGTTACTTTCATTCAATTTTTCTTCTTGCTTTATTTTCATGTGAGTCAATTTCCTTTCTAATCGCTTTCATTCAACTTATCTCCTTGCTTTATTTATTTTCAAGTAAGTCAATTTCCTTTTCAGATCTATATTTTATAATTTGATTGTTCTTTATACATTATTTTGAAAACTTGATATATTTAATTGGTTGGTATAGGAGTTAGTCTCATTTGTAGTATTAAATCCAACTTACATTCTTAATTTCTATATTTAGAACTTTTTTTTTTTCATTAATCAGAACTCATAGTTAGTATTAAACAAATTCCACACACAGACAAACATGAAGGCTTGAAAAATAAAAGACCTACCAAAACACTGTAAAAGTTTTATATTATTAGCCAATAGGCTTTTTACAAGGAGAACCTACGATTCTCTAGGTGTCTTAAGCCTGATTCCGGTATTTTTGGTTTGTCGCTTTTTTCTAGCTGTAGCACTTCTTACGTGGGCAGCCCCACTAAACAGAATGAAGATGGAACGCTTAATGCCCGCCATTTTCACACTAGATCTGGCGGAAAAATAAAAGCACGCATAAAAAATACAGAACCCATTTCTATTTTATCTCTGTCCGGAGATATTTTGCAGTCTGAGATTTTTCATTTTCTTATAAGAAAATCTTATGTGATTTTTTGGAAGCTTGTGATCATGGCGTTACCAGATACAATTTGTACAGTCCTCGGCATGATTGCTAATCATAAAAATACAAATATAATATTATTATATGACTCATTTTTAGGGTTTTCAGATTTTTCTGTCAAAAATAGCTCGACAATGTGTTATAATGGTGGATTTCCCGTC
Organism: Thuja plicata; assembly: GCA_018584345.1. Taxonomy (NCBI): domain Eukaryota; kingdom Viridiplantae; phylum Streptophyta; class Pinopsida; order Cupressales; family Cupressaceae; genus Thuja; species Thuja plicata. Next base: position 1,156,352 of record MU224789.1, on the reverse strand, counting down.
TGGTGCAGGGAATGTGACCTGTCTGTTTCTCTTCCTTTCACCGGTGTAGGTTTCTTCTTCTTTAACAAAGACTTCAAAAAAATTGTGATTTACAAATATAATAGATAGCCTCATCAAATGCTTAAAATCAATAAGAACTATCAAATATAATAATATAGCTTAAAAAAACAATTTCTTCACATCAGAAAACTAAATTGCTTAAAAACACTCTTCCAAAAAATAAAACAAACATAAACAGAAAAGAATGGCAGCTACTAATTTCCTTCAAACAAAGAGTTAATACATAGCATAAACCTTAACACTGATTTTTCAAAGATGAACAAATAATACAAAAGGACTGGAAACTCTTATATGAAATGATTTTTTATTTTGAACTTTTTGTTTTCCTTCTGGGATGGTCATTATTTGAGCTCTTTCTATTCTTATTTCTAGGTGAATATATGGATTGATTTACAGTTCACAATTTCCACATTTCATAGCAGTTGGTTTAACATTATCTGTGAACAGAGACATTTAGCAGTGGTGAGAGGCCGATTTGGTCTGTGGTCGGCCAGCTATAAATTAATTTATTCTAACATTGATGATTGCACAGATTAGCTTTTGTTTATATTCAGTTTCCATCACTGTAAAAATGATTTATTTCTATTCTCCTGATATGAGTAAAAACATCAAAACCTTGAGATTTACAACAAATATATCATATGCGGGCCTGTTTTCTGCACGTCATGGAGATTGGGTATTTGAGCTATGTTGAAGATCAAAGCAGGGCACGAATTCGTCGTTTCAACTCGGGTATGTCTTCCTCTCTTCGGAATTCCGCCCTATCAATAAACTGCTTTACAATCGTTCCAATATGCTCCAGCTTTTGTCCCTGATCCCTGAAATAGACACGTGTCACAGTAAATCTAAGAAAGTGAATATATAGCTACTGAGAAAATAGGCGGCTTTCCCTTGTAAGGAAAATACTCCTGGTTCACGTAAAAAATCATTGCATTTTTCCTAATTTTTAAGGAATAATTTATTATACGGGGAAAGGCTTCCAACTATCATAGGCTTGTTCATGTATGTGGGAGCAAATAGAATCCGACACCAAGCAGTGGACCCTGCATTGTTTGATTTAACTGACGTACAATAAAAAATTAAGGACTTAGAATTGGCGTCACCTCATCATTGGAAATGTGGTTCCGACAATTGACGTACAATCGAGGACCTGTCTTTCGTTACACGCCGACAACTGTATTGAATGACAAGAACTCCCTTGACCGAAAAAAAAAAAGAATCCAAAGGTTGCTAGTGGACTACAAACACACAATATATTGTACACGGCTGCATGTGTCATATAGATGGTGATCTTAATTACAAAGAGCAGATAAAGAAATATAAAAAAAAAACTCTGATTTTAACAAATAACTTTAGCACAGGATTAGTTATTTAATTGCTAAAATTAAAAATTAACTCCGATGGTGCAAGGTATGTACTTATGTTTGAAAAGTGGAGTATTAGTTAGACTCGTATTACACAAATTTCTTTACACAGAAAGCTGGTAGTGTGAACTGAATTTATATTTTAAGCATTATTTGGTATGGGTAAAAATAATTTATATTTAAGAATTGTTTAGAGTTTTACTAGCCCAGTACTAAATTTTTTTCCAAAAGGCTCCTTTATTGTGGTATTTGAATGAGAGGATGAAGGGAAGACATCTTAGAGGAGGACTCTTGGTGTTTGGAAAATACTAAGCAAAGAGTGAAAAATGAAGCATCCAAATCATAGGATTAATCTGACCAATTTCCAATTGTCAACCGATATGAGCAAACTACAAATGGTAAATTCCTTGATCAAACCAGAAAAGGTCCATTCACCATCTTATCAACCTGAGAACAATCATCTAATAGCTTCAAAGATAGTAAACTGTGGCTATAAATTGTAAGAATCCAAGTGAGATCACAAAACCAACAAAGAGAAGAGAGAAAAAGAGCCACTAAATGAAGATTAGACATCCATCAAAACATACCCGCTGAGATCCTTTTCCATACTGGAGAGGAATATCAATAACTAATCCATGCCGTAAATTCACTATAAAACCCTCCAACAGAACATAATGTTGAATTTTATATATATATATATATATATATAAAATTAGTGAAGAGCAAGCAGAAAGTGAGGCTCGTTACTAGCCCTTGTTGAGTTGGATCCATGGCCCAGCCTGAGCGTTTACTCATTTAATTGCAAAAATTGGTAATAAATGTGACCTGTACCATTGTTTATTAGTTTTCCCCATTGCTCATTCGATCGAGTAATAGAATTATTCAATATTAAATAAAAAATGAATCTTTTTCTTTCTCCTGGCTAAAAGCCAACCAAACTAAACAATCGAAAGAAATATCCTCGCACTATATACCCCGAGAAGAGTATCTTCACAGTAAAACAACTAACAAGTTAAAAATGTGTGAAAATAAAGCATGAGAACAAGTGAATTAACATTTTACCCGTCAAAAATATAGCCCTTGATATGTGAAACCTCAGAAAGGGCTATTTTCCATTCCTTGAGTAAATTCGTTTCAAACTTTCCAGCATGCTTGTGAAAGGCTCGAGCATAAACACCCTCTTCGTCCTTCATTCGAAGCTCGAAAGGCTGAACTCCATAAAACACAGGAATGATGAGAGCCCCTGTTTTAAGGATGAGTTGGAGCTCCTTCAAGCACCATGCGGATTTCGCATAATTAGGCGAAAATATTACGAGATGGACTGATGCTGAGCGAATAGCTGCTTCTATTGTTTCAGGTATGTTTTCCCCAACTTGAATTGACTTCTTGTCGAAAAAAACCTTCAATCCTTTGTTTTGCAGATTATGATATATGAGGCTGCCCACGTTTTCCTTAACATCTGCTCCTCTGTGGTTAAGAAAAACATTATATCTAATTGTGGTGGGAAGCCATGAAGATTCTACAGAGGATTGCTTGTTTGCCATCGCTAGAAAGTCCTCACGAATCTGTTGTTGTTGTTCTGGAATTGGTACGCCACAAAATTTCAATACAATAGAACCAAACCTTAACTAATTAAATATATGATTGCTTTTGGATTAGAGTCAGTTTGATGAAATAAAATAAAATTAATTAAGTCAAATAATTAAATAATAGGACATACGTGTGTACATGTACACAATGACATGTTAGTACAGGGAAAATAGAAAGAAAGATCATGTCATTGTGAAAATAGAAAAAAATACAAATGAAAGAATTTTTTTCTATTTTCACAATGACATGATCCTTATGAAAGAATTTTTCTTCCATATGTACTAAAGCAAGGACAATTTCACCTCTATCCACCAAAGAAGAATAAGAAAGTAAATTTTGCTAATTATAATTATTTCATCTTCCAAGAATACTTTCTCCACATGAATTCCAAAGATAACAATACAAATATTCTAATTAGATAATAGATTATGTTACAAAAATATGAACTATAGATTAATAAAAATAATCTCCTTTATCATAATGAAATTTATATTCTTGAAAATAATTACAAACTACAAAATTGAAATGAATTTGATTTAATTATATCTATCAAATATGTAATAGCTACTAGCTACTCTCTATTATTCTACTTGCTCCAGTGAACCAATCCTAAGTCAGTACTTTTTTCTATTATAATATTTCTAATGTTTAAATATTTATTTATGAATTAAATAAATAATATAAATTACTTATGTGCTTTATTCTGTTTAATATTTTATTATTTTACTTTATTGTTTACAAATTTTAATTACAATATATTTTAACAATATTATAATATATATATA
>MU224789.1:1131792-1152380 GCA_018584345.1 Thuja plicata | reverse complement strand
TATATATATGAAAAAATTAATTGAAAAAACTAATAACAAATATATGAAAAAATTAATTGAAAAGACTATTAATATTATTATTGCAATTTATTTTTATTTTCAATAGATATATTACTATAATTATATAATAAGTGTTAGTCATTATATATATATTTTTTTATTAATATTTATTATAAAATTAGAATTAAATTTATAATTATAATTAATTACGGCAAGTGCAGACCACTATGTGGCACTTGTTTTTTATTAGAATATTTCCAATTTGTAATTTATAATTCTTAAACAGTATATTGACTTAGGGTTTGAGGGGAAACTATTTTTTAACGCTTATCATCAAAAGTGAAGGTTTTGCACCAACAAAGTGAACTAGAAATTAAGATTGAAACAATACCACTTGAATGAATGTGAACAGAAAATGACAAATCTAGCCGATCTATTCACATTATATCATTTTGTGTTTTGTGAGGTCCTGCTTTGAATCGCAACTATGATGAACAATAAAACCAATATTTGGATTATTATACTATAAAGAAAAATGGAAAGCTCATCAAAGTTAAGGGTGCATGACAAATTATCGAGGAAAAAGTAGTATTGTAGATCTTAAAACCCTAGTAGAGTAATCGGCCCTCTTCACGGCTGCCAAATAGGAAACATTTGGAGGAATTCACAGGTATCTTTTGCTAATAAAAAAAGATCCAACCCTAAGTAGAATTGCTAATTTGTTAAGACAACGATCATGATTATAATGACGAAAAAGATACTCCTTTCCTATCGATGAGCAATTTCAGCACCAATGCAAACTATTTATTATCTTTCCTTTCCCAGGGTAAACCTCAACTCTAACAGTCTTAGGTTTAAGGATATTTGCCACTTAATTTGGCGACCCCAAGAAGAGATATTTAGTGGAAGGATAAATGAGTAGTTTTTGGCAACAAAAATATTCTAGCAGATAATAACTGAACAATTTTTAGCAATGTAAAATATTCTAGCAATGATAAATAAGCAGTTTTTGGCAATGCAAAATATTCTAGTAGACAATAAATGAATAATTCTTTACCATGCTAACTATTTTTGGTTAGATATTTTTATATAACATGAGACTTTTTCTGGTGGAGGACTTCCTAACATAAGAAAGTTGTGAACATGCTGAATAACTGAGAGCGGGGTAAATCAGTTATCCTTCACAACTTATAAAACTTTCTCGTTGTCATTAAATACTTAAACAATACTAATAACACCTTAAGATTTGTCAATAAAGCACATTAAGCATTCATAGAAGATGTAAACATGAAAAACATAGAAACACCAAAATAAAGAACACTAGATTTAATGTGGAAACCCAAGATGGGAAAAATAACAGAGAACAATCTCAAGATATAATAAACACTGATTAAGGTGACATCAAAAATGTGATTTGATACAAAGGCTTGCTGCTAGAAATGGAAGCGTTCACTGCCAATAGGAGGGCTCACTATTGATACAGAAGAGCTCACTGCCAATACACAAGATCACTATCGATACAAAGGATCACTGCCAATAAATGGGCTCACTGCCCAAAAGATATAAAAAGATGATAAAATCCACCTCTAAGATCTAGAGACTCCTCTATATGAACACAGATCTCCTTCACATGAATTCATATGCACCTTACACATATCCAGCCCACATACACATATGCATGTACTTGCATACATACATGTTCATATGTACTTACACATCTCTTCTATTCTTCCTACACCATCACAAAGTGCTACCAAAACATTGTTGCGATGGAAGGAAATGAGTTGAGGATCATCTAAACTAAACTAACACGCTATGTTTTGGATAAGCGCTCAACACCTTCTCCAAGGTAGTAAGCTCCAACATATAGATAGCACGTTACAACTCTGATGCTGGGACCAAAATTAATCTAGATAGGACCTAGCAAACAATCTACCAAAAATGTGGATTTCATAACCATGAAGCTATCGGTGAAAGTATAAGAGACTCCAACACAAACCACTTTTACTGGAACTGTGGGAACACCACAACTAGGACCATGTCCTAATTAGAAAATCATCTAAACCTTCAGAATGCCACAACCAAGACCATGTCTTTCTCACTAGAACCTATCAAGATATAGGAATGCCATAACCAAGACCATGTCTTGTTCACTTGAATAATTAAACGTAACGGTAGAAGAGATTGAGTGAAATATGTCTAGATCAACACAAGGATTTACCAATCAGGACTACCATTATATCATTACTAAGATACTATCTATGTTGCTAATAAGAAGTAACATCAAGATAACAGTTACCATACCGATACTACTAGGATGTCGGTATAACAATTTTGGCATCCATGACAACCAATGCCAATATTACCACAACAATGCTACATAAGTGCTAACAATCTCCCCCTTTGGAATTGATGGCCAAACAACTAAAACAAAATGAACTACAAAACCACACAAACTCCCCCTAAGTAGTTGACGTCATTAACATTTTTTTCTCCATTTTCTCTCCCTCTTTCCATAATGGAATAAAAACCTTGGGATTGTATTTCTTAAAAGTGCTAACACCTTTAATCTTTCTCCTTAAATTAGAAACTACAAAAACTAATAAAGCATACAAACTATCATGCTCCACTAATGGATGAATTCAAATCCAAGAACTGTATGTGAGACCAAATTCCACTTATTCATGTAATTCCTAAAATTTAGCTACATCATGTGGAACCACTCTAGTTTGAACCATTTAGTAGAATACTAGGAACATTGAACACTTTGGTAGGTTAAGTGAATAGTTTTAATTAATTAAAATAGGTTTTAAAGGGTTCCTGAAGCCTGAAATAGAGTTAAAATCTACCAGTAATCCCAGACAAAATGAAACAGGGTCTTAAAATGAACCATGCCAACACAGGGCCAAAGCAAAAAATAACAACGCTTCCAAAAAGAAAATAACACAGGGACAACGAAAAGAACCAGGGGCAATCAAGATATTTCCACCATCAAGGTGGTCACCTTGGCCTCGAGTAGCTCCATATTAGCAATAGAGTTCTTGATCTTCTAGAGATCAGTCGCCATGTATCCATATCCTTTTTCTTCTTTGCACTAGCCCTAGTCCTCTTGGCGGGACCCTGTTCTGTCTTCTACTCTTTTTCCATGCCCGTGTTGGTTGCTTCATTCCCATCATTTTTTTTCCACTTTCTCGATGATAGACTTGGTGTGTTTATTGGATTCTTTTAGGATATTAAAACTCTGTTCAGCAATTTTTTTTAGGGTATCCTCAACCTTAATCATTCAGTCCTCCATTTTTCTGACTTTGCTACTCAGATTCATCTATTCAATAGCAGTGCTATCGAAATTGGCTTTGTTTGTACCATTAACTCTATTTTTGAGATCTGCCACTTCATGGAATAGCCATTTAATTGTCTTGTAACTATCCAACAAGCTATTCCTAGTGTTATTGAGCAGGTCTAGCTCAAATTCCCTGACATTGTCACTGAGCACCACCATATCCTAGTCGATAAGCTCTTCCAGGTTAATCTGACCATCCTCACCTTTAATGACCTTGGGATTAATAACTTCTCTGGTAATCCCCATTTTGGCAGTTTTGACATTGAAGTTATGCCAACCAATTTTCCTCCCATTTTAAAACATATAGCAATAGAATTCGCTATCCTATCCTTTTTCATTCCTAATGTTTTGGGGTTCTAAGATTTAAGGTGAGGGAATAGCTTGGTTAGTCTCATAATGCTCATCCTGATCTTCTCCTTCACCTTGTGGCAATAAACAGGGGAATTTCTATAGGTCTGATCCTCAGGAATTTTCCAGCTAGCACTCTCATCCCTTTTTTTGCTCTATTTGTTTTGGTATTTCACCATTGCAGTCCGCGTTCTCTTTCTACCTTTTTTGCTGGAAATTTCTTCCTCACCTTCTGCCTTCATCCCTCCTCATTTTATTTATACTCCTCCTCAGAGGATATAACCGTGGTGGTCTACTTTTTAGATGGGGTCACCATTTTTTCCTTTTTAATGGTATGCAGACTGGCAATACGCTTCTCAGAGGAGGAACCTAGATTTTTCTTTTTAGTATCATACTCATCTTGATCCTCAGAGTGCAAACCTTCACTATCTTCATTCTCCAAAGGAATGTAGTTAGAGCCAGAGGCTTCCATATCTTCTTTCTGAGCTAGCTCCTTCCCCAGAATTTGGACTTTAAAAAACTCATAAATAAGAAGCAAAATCCCTTCATGCAAAGAAGGATTTGCAATAGCCTTATCCCTAAACCTATTAATATTTTCATTTATAGATGCATATAAGTAAAAGGTTTTGAAATACCATGAGAATAAAGTGGTAGGTTCTAATCCTATCAAACCTAGTGTCCAATGGGATATACGAGATTATGGCTCTCAGGTCAAATCTCCAGTCTTTTCAACCCTTGAAGATGATAGTAGGTCCTAGCTTTAATAAGTGCTTCCTTCTCTTCCTCATTCCTCACGAAGTCGAGAGTCTAAAATTTTATGGTCTCTATAAAATTTCTTGCCAACAATAAGGATACCAGTAATAGTGGAAATAACCTCCTCGGTCACCATAAATTTTCTACCCTCAATCACCACACTTCCTTCATCCCAGTTTTTTCATGAATATTTTCATCACTGAAAAATTCCCACCATGAAGCCTTTCAATGAAAGTGGAAATTCCTCTTTTTTGGAGGTAGTCCCAGACCTTGGTCTATCTCCTCCATTTTTCACAATTCTTAGAGGGCTCCCTTCTGTGTCTTTCACCTCCCATTGCAATAAAAAAGCTCTGAATCACAACCTGGAAATTACCGCTTATCAGACCTTTTCTCTCAGATTTGTTCTAGATATTTCTTCTTGTGTGCCTTGAAAGATAATTTTTTCCTATGCAAATGGGAACCCAGTAAGTGTGTAGGTGTGACATGTAATCATTTCCTTTCATGCCTTTCTCATACTTTCCATTTCTAGGAAAGTCGTTGCCATACGCAACATTAACTTTCATGGTTAATGCTAAGAAATCCCTCATTTCCCTAGATTCTATCATAATCAACGATATCCATCAATTCATGTGGGAGGTCTCCTCTGTGAAGCCAATGAGTCTGCTTGGCACTTTTCACAGCCATGTTGGCAAACCAGTCAGCAACCTAGTTGGCTTCTTTGTACACATGGGATATGTGTACCTTATCAAATGTGTTCAAAAGGTTGTGGGTTTCATTTATCATGTTGGATATAGTCCATGACGGTGGGTGAAGCATTTTGGGGTAGTTAATAATGTTGCATGAATCACCTTCTAACCATCAATTTTTGACCCCTAAGTCATGTGCTAATATGGTAACTTGGAGAGCCGCATTTGCTACTGCTTAGTGATTGGTTTGTGTACCAAGTGGAAGGCTGACTGTAGTAGTTCCCTTGCCAAAGAAATTTCAAATCACTCTGCCACTTCTCACCTTACTTGGGTTACCCTTGGCTGCACCATCAAAGTTGGCTTTAAACCATCCTTCCGGGGTAAAATGCCAGGTACAATTCTGTCTTTTATCTTTGGTCTTCTTAGGATCAATAGTGTTTTCTTTTCCTACAAAAGGATTATTATTTCCACATGAAACATAATTTTCCAACAAGGGATGATGTATCTTCTCAAAAATGATTTTGGGAGGAACACTACAGTCTCTGAAGATATGATTGTTGCGCTCTTTCCAAATTCCCCAGCAAAGGTGAGCAAGCGCCCAAGTTCAAATTTTATTAAAAGTAGTATTCTTGAAAGGAAGGGTCCAGTGGAAGAAGAGGTCATGAACAGAGGAGGGGAACCACCAATGCATCCCAAAAACCGATAGTAAGTAATGCCAGAAAAAGATAACATAGGGGTAATGGAGAAAAATATGGTCCACTAATTCAGCTTGGCACTTACACAAAACACACCTATTAAGGATTGGGATTCCATGCTTTAAAAGGTTATCAAAAGTAAGAATATGATTTTGAAGCAAAAGCTAGAAGAAGACATTAATTTTGGGAATAAGACTAGGGAGACAGGATTTAGCCCAAAAAGGCTTGGCTTCATGGTGCATCTCATGAGAGTAGGATGAGGAAACCGTGAAAGTACCTTTTGGGGGATGTTCCCAAATCAATGCTTCCTAATTCTGTGATAGAGAAATAGCATTCAAAGAAGTGGATAAGGGAGACAAATCCAGGGAAATAGCTGGAAAATCCACCCAAGAATTCCCACTATGTAATTGCAGACCTTGTCCCTGAATTTCTAGGTGCACTCATCCTTCCATAAGTTATAGGAGTCATTATCTTTCAAGGGTCCAGACTGTAATCAATTGTCATTCTAGAAATTGATAGTTTGACCATTACCAATTTTCCATTTACCTTTAGATTTGGCATGATCTTTGGCATTGAGGAAGCCATTCCAAATAAAAGAACCTTTCAGAATTTCATCATAATCAAAGAAGTAACTCAAAAAATCATTGGAAAGATACTTATCTTCGAAGATGTCTCTCCATTCCCCTTTACCATGGAAGATATTCCAAATCTATATTTCTTGGAGCACCTTGTCGAAAGGCCTAATTCTCCTGATACCAAGTCCTCCTGCACTGTTAGGGAGGCAACATTTGTCCAAATAAATCAAAGGGAAATAATTATGCTCTTCCGCCCCAGACCAAAGAAATATTGTTTGGATTTTTTCCATAGCTTCCACCACTTTAGCTAGGATAGAGAAGAGGCTTAAGGCATAGGTAGGTAGGTTTTGAAGAGTAAATTTAACCAACTGAATTCTGCCTGCTTGACTGAGAGTGATCCCCTTCTAGCTAGGCAGTTTTCTATTGAATCTATCAATGAGTCTATTCCAGATTTCTTCATGGGCCTTAACTCTAAGAGGGAGAGCCAAGTAATTAGAGAGGAGGGATCCAATACTGCAACCCAACATATCAACCATTCTTCTTTGTCTGGCCTCTGGAGTGTTAATAAAGAAGATAGAACTCTTATTCCAATTCATTGATTGTCGAGTGGCCCTAGTATAGGAGTTCATATGGTGTTTTACACTTATGGAATCACTAACTAAAGCCTCCCCTCCTAAAATGGTATCATCAATAAATTTTTGATGAGAGAAAATGGTATTGCCTAAGGATGGCTTGATGCCTTCCAGCTCCCCCGATCTCTTATAAGCAGAAATCAATCTCCCTAGGAACTCAGCCAAAATGATGAAGAGAATGGGAGACATGGGATCTCCTTTTCTTAGACCCCGAGAAGCTTTGGAGAAAGTAGTAGGAGACCCATTAACTAGGACCGCTAAAGAGGGTGAAGAAATGAGCTAATGAATGATCTGGATAATTTTACTATTAAAACCAAAAGCTCCCAGCACTTTGATCGGGAAAGACCTGTCCACCCAGTCATAGGGCTTGGACAAGTCTAGCTTTAGAAGGAAACCTTCCCTCTTACCTGCCTCTAAGGAATGGATCACTTCGTGCACTTCCCTAATGGAATCCAGAATCTGTCTTCCCAGACCAAATCCCGATTATTGGTGATCAATGATAGAAGGGAGCACATAAAGAATTCTAATAGTAATGACTTTGGATATGATCTTATAGAAAGAATTGCATAAGATAATGGGTCTAAAGAGCTCCATTGAATCCTCCCCCGAGATCTTTGGAATAAGAACCAGCAAGGTTGCGTTGAGTTCCTTAAGTAGATTTTTGGATCCAAAGAATTCTTGCACAACTTTGACCACATCATATTTGACAATTTATGAGTACCTATGGAAGAAAAACATAGGGAAGCCAACTGGACCCGGGGCCTTATCTCCAGGGAGAGAATCTAGTTCTTTTTTAACTTCTTCAATATTTTGAATGATGCTCAAGACTTTGTTTTGATTCTCTGAGATAACAGAGGGAATGTTGGTCAAGAGGTCCTCCTAATTCTATTCAGAGAGATTAAGGTATTTTGAGAGGAGTGAGGAGAAAAAATCAATAGCAACAGTAGAAATATCTATATCATCCTGCAATATTTGGTTCCCCTATTTGATGCTACTAATCATGTTGGCTGCCCTATATTTCATAGTGGATAAATGGAAGAAACGAGTATTTTGGTCCCCATCCCTCAACCATATGGATCTGGATCTAGAGGTTCTAGTACATCTCCTCCTTCCCGATCACATTATGGTACTCCGAAAGTAGGGTTAAGTGAATAGTTAATAATATCACTAAATATTCATAAAACAACAGATTGACAAATTACCAATATTTTCATGTGCCAAAGCATCACTTATCAGCAATGAACTCACCACAACAAAGTCCAAGAGACAGACTCTGATGAGCTCACACTAGTTCCCCGCACCATAACCAACACCTAAAATAGCTTCCATTATTAGCGTAGATATGACATATTAGATCACATCTGATACATTTCAAGAATTTTTAACCAGCTACCTATATGAGACAAACTGCACCAACCAATTATATCTCCTTACATAAACATAAGATCTTTGTAGAATAAACAACGACTAAACAAAACCATACTTTCATCTACAATAAGATATCTTTGAAAAAGGGAAAATCTCTCAAATTGATTAAACCATAATTGAAATATGATATGTGGAGATGCATTTATGTCCAGACTTGAAAGCTAGAGTTTCATAATTAGAGCATAAGAGCATACAATGGTGCATGTTCTCTTCTGCGTTTATATGAGTTACTTTTGGAGTCATGCGTGGGAATTTTTTGACTTTAGGGTACTGCACTCACATTCATGAATTAGGGCAAATTGATTGCAGATCAGATTTACATAGATTGAAGAGAGGAGATAGGGTTTCAACATAACAACAGAATTGAATGCTTGACATGATTGCTTTTAACCCTAACCCTAAATGGTCTGAAGCTTGTAGCATTCTTGTTCCTATAAGAGAATATTCAAGACCATTTAGAAAGGGTTGGAGAATTGGGGAAGTACAAGGCATCAGGCTTATACTTGTTTCTATTCTAGGATATAGCAGATGTATTTCAGATTATATTGAGATAGAATAGAAAGCTTATAATCTTTTTCATAATATTGAACTGTGTATTTTCTTTTCATATTTTTTTAGAAGCAAGACTTCATCATACTTAATATAAGTATTCTCAGGTTTTAAGTCTCTCCTTTGTGATATCTATGTGAGTTGTAAGTTTTCTGGCTTACTATATAAGTCTTGCTTATACATATGTGTATTCCACAAGTCTTTGATCTTATATAAAATTAAAATGCTTTGGATATTACATTGATTCTATTTGGTTATCTTATTAAGGGTCTTGTAGTGTGTGATCTGAGATATTTATATTTATGGCTTTGAATCTTTACCGATAAGGTTGTTTTAGTTGCAGTATTGTATTTAGGAATTTACCCAATGGATAAGGCATTGATCTAAAGCAAGTATTTTCCATGGAGATATAAATTTGAGTGGTTTGGCTATGTTATGTCCCACAAATTTAAATCAAACTCATTACCAAAGTTCTTTACATTTATAATTTTTCTTCTTATCCCACCCATGGTAGTGGAAAGTGACTGAGTGCTAGGTTGGCATTTAGTACTTACTTACCATCTATCTGTTGTTCAAATCCAGAAGTAAAAGGTGTTTTAAAAAGTGTGCTCACCTTGGTTTTGCAGAGCTAGAAGTGGAGAGGGCAGTCTTGTCCCTATAGTTGATCAAGTTGTTTTGCAGATCTTTCATACTTGGAGCTAACCACTCCTAACATCATTCTCAAGGAATATTGGTATCTTTAAATAGCATAAACATTTTCAAACACCAACAAGATGACAACGCTACTAGGGACAAAGAAGTAAAAGTCTTGCTAAACCTTTCAAGTAATCTCTGGGGTTCTACTATTTGTATCATTTGACCCATCTGAGTCACCAACAAGATGCCAACTCCGATGGGGAAAGAGAAGAAAAAGTGATTAGTAAGTGTAAGTGAGTTTCTTCCTTTCCTTTCTATGTCAATCCCAGAGTCTGGTTATAGAGTCATGGTTTTCAAAGAGATATTCCTCATAATTATAAGAATGAGTCTTTTCTTCTTTTTTTTTTTTATTGCAAAGTGTCTAAAAGTCCTAGTTATGAAAGTGATACAAATACTATCTCAATGTGGTTAGTGGTAACTCTGAGTTCTCTGATTTGCACTAGTGTGAATGTTTGAAGTAAGACTATAAAGAAGAGGTGGACTTGTAGTGAAGAGGTAGCAGATAATAGGACTCCTATAACTATGAGCATAGTCAAGAGAGGAATCAATAAGAGACCATATATTGGGAAGTGTTGTAAGTTGCTGATTTGAAGAAGGCTAGAGTTGGGAAAGAGATCGCAACTAAATATTTGTCCTCTGCAAAGAGGTGGTGGATCTACCAAGTTTTGAAGGTGATTTGAAGGCAACTTCGGATCAAATAGTTTGTAGCAACTTCATCATTTTCCAGATATTTTTATTTTCATTGGATAAATTCTTTTGTTCCATGAAAATCAGTTATACATATTTTCCTTATGGAGTGATCAACACTAATTAAAGAGCGATGAGAGAGGCAGTGTGTAACTTATCTTGTCTACTAAGATGTCAGAACCATGTAGAATTGAGTTGTATGTAGCTATAAATTTTAGTGGTATCTCTGGATACCCAAATCCTATTTCATCAGAAGTCAGAAACCACTTGCCTAAGTTTACTGGCATGGGTGAGCAATGAGCTAAGGAATATTTAGGAAAGTTTGATGACTTGATAAATGGTCATAACATCACACATAAGGATGTACTGATGAGAATTTTTGGTATATCTCTAGTTGATTGTGCTAGGGATTGGTTTAAAGGATTGCCTCATGATTCAATAAGATCTATCGATGCACTGGAAGATTATTTTATTGATAAATATGGTGACATAGTGGATAGTTTTTCTTCTGCTACATCTAGTTCTGAAGAACCTTTGCTACATTCTGATGATGAAGAGGATCTTAAGGAGGAACAAAGATTGGAAAATCAAGTCATTTTGGGGTTAGAACATGAGAGACTTAAAAATGAAAAGGAAGATATGTTAAGAAAATAGATGATCAGGCTTGATAAATTAAGATGGGAACTATTGAACCAAATACAAATAAATGATGCTAAGGAACAACTGGAGAAGGTTGAGAAGGAAGCTATAAATTATTTAAGGAATAAGCTAGTAAAGAGGAGGGATGTGTCAACATTGTTGTTTTATGAGAGGTTTACTAAGGCATATGATGAGCTTCCAAGAGATGTTAAGTAGTTTCAAGAATCAACATATGTTGGTTTAATTTTTGAACTTTGTTTTCCTGAATCAATTCATTGGCCAGCCTCCTTGAGGGAAGAACATTATGATCATATTAGGGATTGAATAAATGATATTGAAGATCCTAATTTTGAGGTTTCACATGAGGTTGTACCTAGTAGTGATGCTATTGAGAATGAGGAAAACAAGATGATAGAGATGTGTCTGATATGGATGCTATATCTTGTGATCATGAAAGTAATAATCCTTCTCAACATGAGTTAGAAGATGTGTGTAGTTAGTAGGGTTATAGTGATTTGATAAATGAAGATGTTGATTGTGAGTGTGTATCAGAGGATAGTGTAAATGAGGATAGATGTTCACTTCATAGTGAACAAGTCTCAAAGTTTTTTTCTAATGAATATCTAAGATCTTCAGGGTTGAATAGCTTTGAATCCCTACACCCCCGCACATATTAAGTTTGACAAGAAAAATAAATCAGATGGTCAGAATTTTAATACTTATATTTCTGATTTTCCTTGTACTTCTGTCGCACTAGGCTACAACAAGATTTAATGTGACCTTTTAGATGATGAATGCATCAGTATTTGTTCAAATTCAAAAGATCGAGAGAATCCAGATATGATGTTGATTACTGACTGGGATAGTTTTGTTGATTATGAATCCTTTTTAGATTCAAGGCCATTCATTGAACCATTGTAGGATGATCTCTCAGTTATTCAACATATGCAATTTCCCGATGACTGAGTAGATATGTGTCCTTCCAGCAATCAGGAAAGGGGTTTGTATAAAGATGATAATTTGCAAGTGAATTATTTAGGGAATTCTAATATGGATATACAAACCACTAACAAGGTTCAGAATGATATTTCTTTTGAAGAGAAGAATATGGATCATGACATGGAGTTTCCATGTTTTCATACTAATAGTGCTGAATCTAGTTGTTTTTATTCTCCTAATATGTATCCTCTTATAGAAGGTTGAAATAATTTTCAGATGATCCTTGATGTTTATGATGAGCCTAACTCTGATATTTCTCATATTTTTGTGCCCTATCCTTTCAAGAATGGGCTAGATCATGTCCCAACTAATGAGTGTCCTCCATGTTTGCATGAGGTTCAATATGATGTTTACTCCATTGACATGTAACCTATTGATATGAATAGATCAAATTATGATGACTCCAGCTACATGGAAGAATGAAAGTGTCTTTCTTAGCTAGATGGTGTTTCTCCTAGATGTGGCAGTGAATTAGGTATTTTCCTATTATTGCATTGGATCTCCATTTTTTCTCATTGATGAAAGCAATATACATATGCCACATGTTTTTCATATGTTTGATTTTCTTTCTGGCTCTAATGCTAAATATGCTAATATTTTTTCTAATGAAAAAATGGTATATGATAATGAACCAGATCAAACAAATGAAAGAGAATGTTTCAGTTTGTTCCCAGACCAAGCAACAAAAAAAAAAAATTATGATAGGGGAAAACTGGATAAGAAATTTTGTGATGGTTTCAGACCATCATGACTGATTTGACTCTTTCAGATCAGAAAATAAGTGGCATAGCTAAGTTCTTTTTCTACTTCAAGTATGTACATATTTTCTTTCTATGTGTTCCTATCTTAGGTTAGTTTCCTACTTTGTCTAGTGGTCTGCTTCTCCTAGAAATCTTGAATCCTTGTCATGCCTGCAAGAGGCCTGTATCCCGAGACAAAGCCACTGTTGGCACTTGAAAAATTTCCATGGTTCCAAGTTCTTTACCCTTGTCTCTGCAATTAGTCATGCCTTTTGGCTAAAACCCTAAGTCTTGATTGTGTCAAAATTGGCTAAAACCCTAAACCCTTTAGGGCATGTTCTAATTTCATGTTTCATTTCAAGCCACTTAAGTCCTAGAAAATCCCATGTGCGCATTATCTTTCTAACACTATCTCTTTAGTCGCCAAATCTTATAATGAACCCATGGTTTACCAAGTCAAGTTAAGTTTATTCAGCGATGTCGCCTTGTCGTATAATCTCCAGATTTGACTTGAGTTAAGATTAACTTGTCAAGGTCTTGTTTTTCCTCGAGTCATGTGATCTCTAAATGCACTTGGGGTTAAGTGAAATATATCAAGATTGAGCACCTACCATTGGATTAAAAAGAATCAAAGGGTTGTCGTGTAATCTTGGGATAATTTTATGAAGTATAGAAAGATTATGAGACTTAACATGAACTGTTGATGCAGATCAAGATCTAGGACTAGCATTAAATATCCAAACAGAACCTGAGTTACAATAAAAATTCAACGACTTTGAGATCCCTTCCAATCGTGCAATCTCCAGATGAACCCTGGTCAAGATAAATTTAAAGTGAAGTTTCCAAGGACCAGATTAGATCTTTTGATGTGCATGAATATTGTGTGGCATACACATCATCTTAGAATAAACTCTGGGGTTATCTTTTTATCTAGCGACTTAGAATTTTTTCAGTCACTGAATCTCTGGATAGATCATGGTCAAGATAGTTGGAGTCAAGTTAGATTCAGAGTTGCAGAGGTTAGATCGTGGTCGTTGATGCTGAGATAATCTTAGGTCTGGCGTGTGATCTCTGAATCAAACCATGGTTAGGCCCAATAATTGGAGATTGTGAGATACCTTCAGTCACGTGATCTCAGAATAAGCCAAAGTTAAAGTGTAGGTTAAAGACTGGTTAAAGTCCAACGAAAAATGATGAATTAAAGTGAAGACAAGTCTCGATAGATCATGTAGTGGGTGTAAAGGCTTATGAAGAAGATGTACATGATCTAACCATTGAGGCATTATGCCCATCTGACACGTGTCCATAGTGGGTCCAAATCAGCATCAAGGTAACAAAGTTAAAGTGTTGTCAAATCAAATTTAATCCATCGGATGTCGTGAAGCCTCAGTGAGGAGATGCGAGATGATTAGTGACCAAGGCATTGCGTCCATTTGCAATATATCAAGCCCAATCAGCACAGGTCAGAAGACAATAGGATTTATTAGAGAAAATAGTAAAGTGCCATGTGGAGGTCAACAGGACCAAGGTTTCTTCTTGTTATGACTAATTAAAGGCACTGTAAGTTAATTTTCATTCAAAGGTAGGCATAAAGCCTCAAAGATAAAGTGATCATGATCTACTCATTGAGGCATTATGCCTTGCTGCCATGTGTCCAATCTAATTTTGAGCCTGGGTAACTTAAGAGGATCTAATATGTTTTAAAGTTATGCAACGACTTCCAAATTGTTGTCCACACCACCTGTGACCGTTATAACTATAATTTGAATATTTAAATCTTTGACTCAGAGGGTTTCATGGTGGTGGACGTAGATATTTGACCTCAGGGCCATAAATGTTGTGATCTGATCTTATGGATCAATTCTACATAGTTGTTGAAGACCAATGGAGATGCATTTATGTCCAGACTTGACAGATAGAGTTTTATAATTAGACGATAAGTCCATACAGTGGCACCTGGTCTCTTCTATATTTATATGAGTTACTTTCAGAGTCATGCTTGGGAATTTTTTGACTTTAGGGTACTGCACTCACATCCATGGATTAGGGAAAATTGATTTTAGATCATTGGCACAAATTGAAGAGAGGAGATAGGGTTTCAACTTGACAATAGAATTGAATTCTTGAGATGATTGGTTTTAACCCTAACCCTAATGGTCTAAAGCTTGTAGCATTTTTGTTCGTATAAAATAATTTTCAAGACCATTTAGAAAGGGCTAGAGAATTTGGAAAGTAGAAGGCATTAGGCTTATACTTGTTTCTATTCTAGGATATAACAGATGTATTTCATATCATATTGAGATAGAATAGAAAGCTTATGATGTTTTGAATATTATTGAACTATGTATTTCTTTGTCATATTATTACAGAATCAAGACTTCATCATACTTAATATAAGCATTCTTAGTTTTTAAGTCTCTACTTTGCGATATCTCTGTGAGTTGTAATTTTTCTAGGTTACTGTATAAGTCTTTCTTATACATATATGTATTCCATGAGTCTTTGATCTTAGATCAAATTAAAATGCTTTGGATATTACATTGATTCTATCTGGTTATCTGCTAACAATCTTGTAGTGTGTGATCTGAGATATTTATGTTTATGGATTTGAATCTTTACTAATAAGGTTGTTTTAGTTGCAGTATTGTATTTAGGAATTTACCCAATGAATAAGACACTGATCTAAAGAAATTATTTTCCATGGAGATATAAGTCTGAGTGGTTTGGCTATGTTCTGTTCCACAAATTTAAATCAAAATCATTACCAAATTTCTTTACATTTATAGTTGTTCTTCTTATCTCACCCATGATAGTGGAGAGTCAATGAATGCTAGGTTGGCATTTAGAACTTACTTACCATCTATCTGTTGTTAAAATCCAGAAGTAAAAGGTATTCTAAAGAATTGAGTTTAGTTTGGATTATGTGTACCCGCCTTGGTTTTGTAGAGCCAGAAGTGCAGAGGGTAGTCTTGTCCCTATAGTTGGTCTAGTTGTCTTGTAGAGCTTTCATACTTGGAGCTAACCACTCCTAACATCACTCTCAAGGCATATTGGTAGCTTTAAATATCATAAATGTTTTCAAACACCAACACATTGTATTATTGAATTCATTTGGTAGATCATATAAGTACTCTGTTAGGTTAAGAGAGATGATACCATTTTACTCTTGGGCTTAATTGTTAGGATAACAAAGAGAAAGGTATCCTTGATAAATCAACGTGGATTAAATAACTCTCGCATCTACCAAACAACCTAAACACAATTTGGGGTCTCTAGGTTATTAAACTGCTACTAGTTATGATCTTAGCTACAATCATTCTATGAATGTCCCTCACCATGTCATATTTATCATTTTCAAAGGACATTGCAAGGATTGCATAGACGGTAAGTTAGAATTGACATAATTAAAAAATATGAAAATTATTCAAAATTATTAATATTTGTATTGCAATTTTTCTATGCCTGATTATGACATTGAGGAAATAAGCATGACATAATTCTTATATATTATCTATGTGATGAAGGTTGTTGTTTTTATTGTAATGATAATATTTTTCACTTTGGTCTAGTACTGTGTTTTACCTTTTTTTTTAATATATATCTACACATGCTTTGTAGCAATTTTACTATATTGCAACCAAGTCTTAACTAAGTGGGGGATGTCTAATTATCCGTTTCTTAATTTTAATTACCATAAAGTTCTTGTGAAGAGATATAGTGTAATGCTCTAATTTACTAATATATACTCTATTTTTAATTTTTATTCTTCTCCTTGCAATGTATTGTTAAATCTAAAACAAGAATAAAAGGTTAGATGCAAGATAATATCACTTTGTTATTCAGAATCAATTATTCCCCAAAATCATCAGTTTAAAATAGTTTTCAACCTAAATAAAAATGTCTAATTTGGTTAACACTTCCAAAACTTGCTAATGTCAGAATGTGACAGCTATTTCCAAATTCCAACTAATAGTCAGATTGTAACATTGTTCCCAAACTATGTAGTGAGTCCAAGAATTCTTCCAACCAAGAGATTAAATTATTGTCATAATTATCCACAACCCTTTTAAAATATGAATCCTATCAGGTATTCATAGTATGCCCACAAGCATGCAACTCCTACTTATGTTTTAATTGACAAGGCTATAAATTTATGAGAAAAAACAATAGTCAATAGTCATGTGCATTAAAGTTTGTCTAGGAAGTTTATATGACAAAATTTTCCCTGACTAGGAGAATGCACTCATTTAGTGAGTTAAAGCCTTCAAAATATTTAGGGGGCACATGGAAAGATTTTTTGGTGTTTGAAAAGTGAAAAGATCCTGCAAATTCATATGTGAAAGAGTTAGAAATAGAACAAAGTTGTGATATAATTCAAAGTGCTGGAATCTTTTTTCTCTATTCTCTGACTATGCATTTTTTATATTATTTTTTAGGAAAGACTTCTTTTGCTCTCTTGTGTTTACCTATTGCCTTAGGTGGTGATTTTATTTCTATTGATTTAAATAACCATAACGATTGGTTTCTAGCTTTTTATGGATGAAATCACGAAACTCCAATGATAACATGGTGGCCAATAAATCATTGTTGTTGTTTTTTTCCTTACTTTGTTATCAGTTTTATCATCCGCGGGTTCTTCTTTACTCAATGCTTGGTGTTATCTTTGCCTCTTTGACACTATTGTGGGAGTTCTTCTTCATTATGAAACACATATTCAATGCATGATTTGGAGGTCACAAAGGGGTCTAGAAAATTAGAGGTTTTTAAAGAATATATTCATAAAAATTTTTATCTAGTGAAAGTAATTAAAATTATTCAAAGTGCCATGCATTTTTATGGATTTGCAAGCTCAATGATAAATGTGAAAAGTATAAACTATAAAATAATTAGTTGTATTGTAAATAGGGTTCATATATTGTATTAGTGGTAGCAACTATTAATATGTCCAATCAAAAATAATAAAATAAGAAGGTATAATGTTATATAATAAGAGTTAAGGCCACCATATATGGAGATGTGAAAAAGGGTGTCAGGTAAGTAATGTGTGTTGAGATTGTATGTCAGGCTTAAGTGTCATGGGAGGATATTACTTCAGAAAACACTTGCAAAATATAAAGGATCAAAGTAGGATGCACAAAAATATAAATATATGTCAAATGTTTGATAACATATCAATTATGTAAAATGACCATATACAGTATCTTGAGGATCAAAATGCCAAATATCAAATATTGCAAAGATGTTTAAGTGCCAAAATAATTAACATATTGGCTAAATGTGTCATTTGAGGTGACTTGAATTTTCAATTTAGTGGGTTGTATACAACCGAGGAGGGGGGGGGATGGGGGTGGAGGAGTTTCAAGGATGATAATTTTTTTGCCAATTTTGGGGATGGCTAGGGTCGATGAATGGGAAAACTATATGAAAACATGGATAAATCATGCACTTTACATAATAGAACCTTAAAATATAAGAATCAACATAATTGATTTGCCAAATTTGTGTTACTTTGCGAGTCAAATTCAAATTTTGTGTAGTAGTCAAATTCAAAGTCTCCTTGTCATTCCTTGTTCCCGAGATGTTTCCAGGATGGGGATAACTAAAAGAATACTAGAGATGCATCCTTAGGTAACATTGGTTATAAGTGAAATGTATTTTCTTTTTCATTTTTTAAGGTTCAAAACTTCTAGAAGTTTCCATGCTAGGATAGAAGTTGTATACAAGAATGTAGGAAGTCTTATAATAACTAATAGTTATTAAGATCGTCGTGCATGTGTTGCATTGAGCTATTTATGTAGTTGCTTTCCATTAAAGTAGTAATGAAAATGCAACATATCTTCTTTCTTTATTTTCAAATGAATCAATTTCCTTTTAAGATCTAAATTTTTAATTTGATTGTTCTTTCATACATTGTTTAGAAACTTGATTATATTTTCTTAATTGTTATAAGATTTTGAATACGAGGCTTTATTATTGAACTAATATCATTTGTAATATTAAATCCAACTTACATTCATATACTTAGAACCATCTATTTTGTCTTTAATCAAAATATTATGTTTTCAAATAAGCTCATAGTTAGTGTTCAATTCCACAAGCCCACAAACATAGAAGCTTGAAAAATATAAGACTCACCAATACACATGGTAAATGTATTATTTTATATTCTATTGATATTAACCTTTGTATAAACCAATTAACAAAGACTAAATAATTTTTTTTATTTATAAAATTAATAAATAGCTTCATCAAATGCTTGAGATGAACAAGAAATATAAATAATATAAATATAACTTAGAAAACAATTTCTTCACATCATATGACTATATATAGACAAATTAAATTTCTTAAATCGCTCTTCCAAAAGTGAAGCAAACATAAACGGAAAATAATGGGAGCTATTAATTTCCTTCGAACAAAGAGTTAATATAGAGCATAAACCTTAACACTGATTTTTCAAAGATAAACAAATCACACAAAAGGACTGGAAATTCTAATATTAAATGATTTTTTATTTTTAAATGTTTGTTTTCCTTCTGGGATGGTCATTTTTAAGTAAAAAAGGTTATTCTCAAGCTCACGTAGAGATTACATGGCTGATTGAAGCCGAAGCCTACCTTTTTGACATATTGTTTTGTACATATTGTCAGCCCATATCCTTTAAGCTAGATTTTTACTAGTTTGATCTTCATACTCAACTCTACAATACTATATAAAAATGAAAACACGATCATAGAAATACATTAAATTATACCCATTTATATATTTCATAATTGTACAATTTTTGCAGAAAATAACCAGAGTTGTGGTGTTCCTCCCAACTTGGAGTCACAAATAAAGTGACGCATTGGAGACATTTCCAACCACTTGTAAAATCAATGAAGGCGTACCATCTTTGTCTGCTCGTTAAATATTGAAAAAGTTGTCCGTATTGTTTGAAATATGCAAAAAAACGCCAAGGAATTCAGCAGACTTTAGATATATGCGTACACTTTTTAGGGCCTTTTTTCCTTGTTATTAATGGAAATTATTTAAATAATACAATTGATATTTTATTATTATTGTTTTGGATTAGATTGTGTCATTATTAAAATAGTAGATTGTTATAGAAAAAAAAATAGTACAAGTAAGAGAGAATTTTTTTTCAAAATATTTAAGAAATTGAATGAAAATATATATAATAATTAAATGATTCAATACGGCATATTTAGTTTTAAAATTTATGATAGATCAATCATGTCAATGATGTCTTGAGTCACATTTTATCAAAGAGATTAATTGTACCACTCAAATGAATATAGTAAGTTAAATTGTCATATAAAATATTTGAAGTCAATTTGACGTGAAGTCAATTTAAAATTTATGATAGATCAATCATGTCAATGATGTCTTGAGTCAAATTTTTATCAAATTAATTAATTGTATCACTCTAATGAATATAGTAAATTAAATTGTCATTTAAAAATTTTGAAGTCAATTTGACATGAGGTCAATTTAAAATTTATGATAGACCAATCATGTCAATGATGTCTTGAGTCACATTTATCTAATGAATATAGTAAATTAAATTGTCATTTAAAATTTTTGAATTAAATTTGACGTGAAGTCAATTTCAAATTTATGATAGATCAATCATGTCAATGATGTCTTGAGTCACATTTTTATCAAAGAAAATAATTGTATCACTCTAATGAATATAGTTAATTAAAATGTTTTTGATAGATAAAAGCAGCAAAAGGGTGCTGGCCCATAGAACAGGGGACTGGAGGCACATTAACAGCAGGTTAATGGCACAGTCACAGAGAGTAGTAGGATTTTACT
>MU224789.1:1114815-1131692 GCA_018584345.1 Thuja plicata | reverse complement strand
CCTCCACGCCCGGCGAAGTAGGATTATCCAGGGGGTTGCCAAGAGGGTCTCCTTTGGGGCTTCGGGTAGGGGAAAGGCTGATGTCTCTGCTAGGGTTAGATTTGGGGGTATTCTCTGCCGGGCTTCTAAAGCCATCAGACGAACTCTTATTAGACTCTGTAGAAGCATTCTCAAACGGGGATAGCTCTCTGGAAGCCGACTCCAACATTTTGAGCTTACACTGCTCTTTAGCAATCCTGTTAGATCTTCTTCGGCCAGTTCCACTTAAGTCTACTTCCAGGTTAATCGGGGTTTCATTAGTTTTTTACTTTTTGGGCTTAAATTCAGTCTCTGGAGTGGTATCAGCCTCTTTACCATCCAGACCTCCTACAGAGTCAGAGACATAAGACTCAACTAAATCCTCCTTAGGCATTTTACCACTTTTCTTACGAGCTTTTTTCACTCCAGTTACAGGACCTTCAGTAATTTTGATGGACTTAGATGAGGAATTGGACGTTTAGTCCGTTTTACCAGCCTCAGCTTCTTGGGCTACCATCTGTATTATCACAGGGGGTGGGGGGGCAGGGCAGATAGCTTTGTTAATTAAAATGTTATATACAATTTTGAAGTCAATTTGACATGTTATGATCCTAAATTGACAGAATTAATTGATAAAATATGTTGACCCATTGATTATCTTCACCTTTTTGAAGTCAATTTGGCATGCTATGACCCTAAACTGATGGATGAATTGACAAAATAAGTTGACCCATTGATTATATTCACTTTTTAATATTTGAATATGCCAAAACAATATCTAAAATCGTTGTTGAAGAGTTCATGTTTCATTAATAAAGAGCTAAAGAAACTCACAT
This sequence comes from Thuja plicata, assembly GCA_018584345.1. Taxonomy (NCBI): domain Eukaryota; kingdom Viridiplantae; phylum Streptophyta; class Pinopsida; order Cupressales; family Cupressaceae; genus Thuja; species Thuja plicata. The sequence continues at coordinate 1,130,838 of MU224789.1, read as the reverse complement.
ACCTCAATTCTTATTCTTTACTTAAACATTATATAAATATAAATCAGTGTGGATATCTTAAATGTATTTAAGTAAAAAAATTTAGATATAAGACTTCAATAGTTTTCGATTAAGGTTAAAACAGTTTTTGAAGGGAATAGTAACCCTGAACAACAAGTAGCTAAAGATAGGCAGAATACAAAACTACAAAAAATGAGACATACAACAAAAAGCAATAGCTGGGGGTATAAGATAGAAACTATAAGAACCCTCCAGCATTACAACCAATCAAAAGATGAAACGTAGACAAAAAGAGAACAACCACAAAGCACAGTCAACTCTGTTTTACCATCTCGGCTGAGTCATCCATCACATTCTCATACTTTTTGATATCCTCCGTGAGATCTTTAAATTCCTTTGAGCCACCCTTTTTCACCTTTTTGGTACTCACCCTAGTACGAGTTCCTGGGCTAGCAAGGCTTGCATCAATAACAGTATCATCATCCATTGTAATAGGAGTAGAGTTCCCACCCAGCACCGTGAGAAGCGTCTTTAAATTGTTGTCAGTCACCTTCATGCCTTCATAGTTGTTCTTCATCAAATGGCTGAGAGTATTTTCAATACTCTGAAGGTGACTCTCTGTTGTACGCTGGAAAAAATTGACCACTGCATTAATTCTAAGTTCCAGCTTCTCCAGTAGTCTTCTGTCCATTTCTTCTTCTTGAATTTCATTATTCTTAGTACCCTTATTCACAGGTTCAGCCAGCAGGATAGCAATCTTATTAACTCTATCCTGGAGGCCATCATACATGTCATTGATGTGTCTAATTTCATCCAGGAGCCAAGAGTTCAGCTGAATGTCCATCTCTACCCTCTCTTTGACTACCTGCATAAACCTAGAAGGTTCTTGAATTTTTTCTGTAACATTTTCATTGTTGCCACCTGCTTTCTCATTATCTTTCTTGTTATTCCTTTCTTATTTATTTCCCCCTTCTTTTTTTGAAATCTCCCTGGACTGCTTGCCCTCATTAGACTTAGACTCAACATAATTCACCAGGATGGGAGTAGTGCCAGGACTACCTTTTCTCTCAGTTTCCATATCCTCAGAGGAGCCTGTAGTTTCTTGCTCTAGGGATTCAGTATCCTCCCCTGTTTCCATACCACTTTCTTTTGAGATGAGCTACCTTTGCTCTCAATTTCCATATCCTTGTCTTCAGAACTACCTTTGCTCTCAGTTTCCATATCCTCAGAGAAGCCTGTAGTTTCCTACTCTAGGGATTCAGTATCCTCCCTTGTTTCCATACCAGTTTCCTCTGAGATGAACTTAGTCGCTTCACCCTTAGCACCTTTATCTCCCTTCCCCTTAGTCTCTGATTCATTGTCCATGTCCATTCCTTCCTCCTCCATAAGGATCTTAGCAGGGTCATCCCTACATTACTCATTTTCCCCTTTCTCTTTTTACCTTGCGTATTGATGTCGCTCACCATAGGTCTTTTGCCTTTCTTTCCCCTGTTTGAGCCTTCAGCCTGGGATTTTCCCTGCAACTTAAACTTCACATACTCGTATATCAACAAAATAAGCCCATCATGGAGAATGGGCTTGTCGACATTCTTTCTGTGTTCCATTATACTGTTACCCAAAGACTTGAGAAGAAAATAGGGAAAAGAAATTTTCCTATTGTATCTTAATTGATTAACCAGCATGAAGTGGAAATTATAAACCCTAGTGTACCGACCCTTTAGAGTAAAATATTGCATTAAATATTTAACCATTTTTGCCCAAAAAAGTTTCATATGGCAATGCAAAACATAATCACCCTTCTGTTTAACAAGTAAATATTTTTCCTCCTAGGTCTTAGGGTACATTTTGGCAGCATTTTTTACCATAACCCCACTTTTAAAGTATTTCAAACCAAACATTTTCAGACCCGTAATATCAAAGATGATTTTCTCAATGACAAGGAAAGTCTTACCACATATAGTCACTTTGCCATTGTCTCAGCTATCCGTGAACTCCTTTGAGATATCCTTATCATAACCATGGAGTTTCTCCATATAGTCAGTGACCCCGCCTTACTTGAGTCTCTTCCATACCTTGGCCTCTTTTCTCCATTTGCAAATGGAGGGTTCTTCCTGTTTCAATTTTCCACCCATTTTAGCAATCACCTAGAAAGCGAAGATTTGCACAGAAAGAGTATGCTGAAAGCTATGTAGGCAATTAATGAGGAAATGTCACCTTTTTAAAGAAATGAAATCATCAATCTCATAAGTGTTATAATTATTGCACTTGTTGTCGTGCGTGTGAGGCTAAAAAATGAAGCAATTCTATTTACTATCTTTACTTGTCATCATCAAGAGTAATATTTATGGGTTTGTTGTGGATTTGATCGTACCTCAGCAGATTTAGGATATCATTTTTTAATCCTTGGTTTCCTTTCCAGTCTCTGACATCAACACTTAAGACACCTTCATTCGCCAGGTTTTCAACCACGTGGTTCACCTCTCTAAATGCGTGGCTAGCGTGTGTGGTCTCGAACCCTACTAACAACTTTTTTATTTGATCAATGATATGACCAGTAGTCTAAGAGGGAGGCTGAATACCATTGATGCAATTGATTCTGTTCATCGAGTCTCCTTCCAACCAAAGTTTAGAACAATTCTGAATTTTAGCTGATTTGGAAGCATAGAGGGCCGCCATAGCTTTTGCCATATGACTAGTTTGAACACCAATAGGGATTGCAGCTACAACAATACATTTTCCTTCAGCATTTCTAACAATACACCCACATCTAGCAATGCCAGGATTCCCTTTAGCCGCTCCATCAAAATTCATCTTATGCCATCCAGGAGGAGGGGAGCTCTAGACAAAAGCCTCATAGGAGGAAGGAGAGGGCTTTAGCTTAGAATCAAAATTCTAGTGTTCAATAATATTTTTATTGGGGTTCCCTTCTAGCAATTTTAGTTTAAGGTCACAAGCAGTTTTAGTATTTTCAATAATGCTGCTAATAATTTTTGATCCGACCAGGAAGGGAGTAGAGGTGATGTTTCAAAATATCTTGTCATTTCTTTATTTCCATATCCTCCATATGACATGAGGGGAAGTAAGTTTCCACACTAGTTTTCCCAACTGGTTAGGGGTGGGAGATCTCCATTGATTTAGAAAGTCTATAATAGTATTAGGGAACACCCACCTAACTTTCCAGTGCTGCAACACAACCCTCCAAACATCCCTAGAGAATTGACAATGGAGTAGAAGGTGAGAAGATGACTCAACATATTTAATACCAAGGTAACATTGGTTAGGTATCATCTAACCTCTTTTTGTCAGGTTCTCAGTAGTGAGGATTTTGTCCTGAATAAAAAGCTAGAAAAAGGTTAATTTTAGGAATCAAGGAAGGGTTCCAAACCTTAGCCGAGTAGGGATCATCACCAAGGGGGGAGATCATTGAATAAGCTGAAGCCACAAAGAATTTACCATTAGAGTTAGGGGCCCAAACAAGTTCATCTTCACAGTTATTTCTAATAACCCAGGGGCCAAGATCCAGGTTAATAGGAAACAAAAGAGGGTCAACGGTACTCAAGTTGATCCATTTGTTTTCTTTCCAGTAATCTGCAACTTTACACCCTACCCAGAGAGTGAAGATCTCTGCAAATTGAGCCATACCTGGGTACTGGATGAGAGGTTTCTCCTTAAACAAAGGGTCCTCATAGAAGTTGATTTTCTGCCTGTTGCCCACTTTCCACCTAGCTCCTTTAGCTACAAGATGCCTAGCCTTCAAGATGTTGTTCGAAATCACAGAACTCTGAATAGAGTTAGAGGAAGATAAAAAGGAATCAATAGTGGGTGTGGCAAAAATACATTTTGACTTAAGGATTTTATTCCATCCTTTTTCTTCTCCAAAAGTTCTCCAGCATTGCTTAGCTAGGAGAGAAATATTAATGTCCCTAATTTTTCTGATACCAAGGCCCCCATGTTTAATAGGCTGACACACTTTCTCCCAAGCCACCAGGTGGATTCTATTTTTCTCTTCCATACCAGTCCACAAGAATCTTTTTCTGTATCTTCTCAATAATGTCTGTATATTTGGAAGGGATTTTGAAGAGGCTCAATGCATAAACTGGGATATTTTGGAGAGAACTCTTGAGCAGCAGAACTTTCCCAGCATTGCTGAGGAGGGAACCTTTCCATCTAGCAAGTTTATTGTTGAACTTGTCTACAATAACATTCCAGAAAGACTCTAGAGGTTTCAGACCCAAAGGGAGGCCGAGATAGCTGGATGGGAAGTTAGCGATGGAACAACTAAGGATAGCCACCATTCTTTGCTAACGCTTAGGGGGAGTGTTAACAAAGAAGTTGGAACTTTTATCCCAATTAATAAGCTAACTAGTAGCCGAGGAGTAAGTATCAAGAACCTTCTTGATAGCTTTTGCTTCTTTAACAGAGGAGGATCCTATAAGAACTGTATCGTCCACAAACTACTCATGGGAGCTAGGAGGAATAAAGGATGAGGGGAGAAGCCCCTAAATCGAACCCTCCAAGATCGCTTTAGAAAACATACAACCCAGGCTTTCAGCCATTATAGAAAAGAAGATGGGAGAAATAGGGTCCCCTTGGCGAAGACCTCTGGAGGGGAAAAATAGATTTGAAGTTGAACCATTTACCAGCATCGAAATGGAAGGAGAAGAAATAAGTTGTTGAATAAGGCCCACCACTTTCAGAGAGAATCCAAAGGTAGAAAGGACTTTTCAAAGGAATTTCCAGTCCACTCTATCGTAAGCCTTTGAGAGGTCAGCCTTCATTAGGAATCCATCCTTTTTCGAGACCTTAAGAGAGTGAATGATCTCATGAACAAAATTGATAGAGTCCACAATTTGATGGCCCAAGACAAAACCATTTTGCTGGTGGGGAGATAATATCCAGAAGGATCTTCAGAATATGATTCGTGAGGACCTTGGAGATGATCTATAGAATGTATTACACAAGGTGATCGGTCTAAAGCTATAAACATTATCCACCCCTAGTCTCTTAGGGATAAGGACAAAAAAAGTAGAGTTCACTTCCCTCAAGAGGGATCCAGAACCAAAGAATTCTTTCACAACATCCAAAATGTCTTTCTCTACAATGTCCCAGAAAGACTGGAAGAAGAAACGAGGGAACCCATCTGGACCAGGAGATTTTTCTCTTTCAAAGGAGAACACCGCAACCTTGATTTATTTAGTCGACAGAATTTTACTCATCATTTTATTATCTTATCTTGATAAGATACTTGAAATTGAGTCCAAAAGTAGCTGTTGATTATCCTCTGACAGGTTAGGGTCAGCTTTAAGGAGAGAACCAAAATAACCTGAAAATTCTTTTCTGATTTCTTCCTCCTTACTCAAACTACCATGAGACCTATTTATATACTCAATCCTTTTGGCAGCCTTATGTTTCTGGGTAGTAAGATGGAAGAACCAAGTGTTCTTATCCCCTGCTTGGAGCCAAAGAGCTCTAGAATGTTGTCTCCAAAACACCTCCTCCTTAGAAATAATGTTATGATAATCAGCTTGGATTTTGTTTTCCTTAATTTTGTTCTCCGCGGATAAGCCCTCCAGGTCAATAGTTTTTTGGATCTCTTGGAGGTCACTTTGGATCAAGCTTTTAATTTTAAAAATATCCCCAAAATATTCTTTGTTCCAGACCTTAACTTTGTTCTTAATTCTTTTGAGTTTTTGAACAACTCTATACATTGTTGTACCTTCCACTTGGACGTTCCACTAGTCATCAATATTTTTAGCTATATTTGGGTGCTACATCCACATTTTCTCAAATATGAAGGGGTTATTTCTGTTACCTGAAATAGGATTTGCCTAGATGGAGATAGGTGAGTGGTCTAAACCTACCTGGGGGAGAGAAGATAGAGAGAAATCATAGTGAAGAATCTAGTCTGTAGAAATCAGGGTCCTATCTAGAAGAACTTGGATCAAATTTTCTCTAGTTCATCTATTAGACCAGGTAAAGTTATTCCCTCTAAGTTCAAGATCCAAGAGAGCTTGATTTTTAATAAAGTCCATCAAAGCCAGGTCCCACTGTAAATTTGAGATATAATACCTCCAGATTTTTTAGAGTCAGAAAGAGGGGTATTAAAATATCCAACCACCATCCAGTAATCATTCTTAAAGTTGCTTCTCTCTGATTCTAGTCTATGCCAAAATCTATCCCTACCCATTTTAGAGTTGGGCGCATAAATATTTGAAAGAACCCAAGTGAAACCATCCCTGATATGATTGAACTAAATAGAAGATATGTTACCTTCTGATTTAATAATTTCCCATAAATAGTATTGAGGTTCTAGAAAGAGGCAGTACCACAATAGGCCCCCACTGAACTACAACCAGCAACACCACAGTTTTTAAATATTCTTAACTTTTCCACTTTGTCTCTAGTCATTTTAGTTTCCTGGATAAGGATGATATCAGGCTTTTGATCCCTAACTAGATTTCTCAAAACATCCTGTTTGTGAGGACTATTCAATCCCCTGATGTTCCATGATATAACTTTCATTTAAACTTTTTGGGAGCAATCCTGGATGGTTCTTTGTCTCCCATCCGCTATACTCTGTCTTCTTTCATGTTCTCAAGTGTTTCTATTTTTAGGTCTTCCCCTAGGAGGTTTAGGAGTGCCCACATCTGCTTCCATAGCTCTAGTAACAACACCTCCTATCATTCCAAGATTTGGGCTATTATGTTTCTTTTTAATGTGAGATACCTCTGTCCATAGATCTTCTTGGCAGATTAAAAAGGGTTAGATTCTTGAAGAGAGTCTGCCCAGCTATTGTTAGACCATGGTGTTTGGGGGCTAATGATTCTATCATCAGATTTAACACCTATATCAATGATAACACCACAATGAGAAGAAGATTTCTCAATACCAAGAGATTCCATACCTATAAGTTCATCCGCTAGGTCACCTTCTATTTCTCCTTCCTCAAAGGAGTTTGTTGGTTCTGATACTTCCATCGGGGGTAGCTCCTCACTGGTCCTAATATTAGTAGCCAGTAGGGGGGTTTGATCAGGCTTGAGTCTGAGTCATTCCCTGAATAAATAACTAAAGATGCCGAGATGGGATATTTTGGGTTAGCCTGTGTTTTCTCCTTCTAGATCTTTCTTGGTTCCTTAAGAGGAATATTTTTCACTTTTTGGTTCTTGAGAGGGCAGTCTTTCGCCCTATGGCCCACTTTCTTACAAGAAAAGAAGACAAAGGGAAGAGATTCAAACTCAATTTCTTGCGACCAAGCCCCAAGCTTTGAATTAATCACAATAGTGTTAGGCAAATCTGCCGACTGAAGAATGTTAACACAAACCCTAGCATACACCCTTTGCATTTTTGCCGCTGTCATTGGATCAATTGAAAAGAGTTCTCCAAAGGAGCTTGCTAATCCTCTTAGGACGTCTTCATGCCAGTATTCCAGAGGGAGGCTCGAGAATCTAACCCAGACCAGAGCTGAGACAATGAAAGCTGAGTCATTAAGGACAAGATTTGGGGACCATTTACGCAGGGCTAGAGAAAAATAACCCAGCATCCAAGGACCACCGCAGAGGATATTTGAGAGAGCTTCCATATTAGAGAACTCAAAGGAGAAGAATCCATTAGTCATCGCTACAATATCAACTTTCCCTTTCAAGAACCATTTCCTCTTTGCAAACTGCCTAACAACTTCTATGTTAGGTCTTCCCCAAGCAAACTTGCCTATCAGGGTCAACTCCATAGAAGAGATGGAATGATCTATCAAGGGATCAGGAATAAAAATTGAAAATTCTCCTTTCAAAGGGTTAGACACCATATTGACCACTGGAAAGGAGGATTTCCCTATTTATTTTATACCAAAGAGGCCATACGACTTTCCCTTTTGAGCTTTCTCTCCTACTTTGAGAGATTCTTTATCTTGTCAAGGACCATCAAAATCTGGGGGGCCCTCACAGATAGTACTCATGGGGTTAGCTCCTTTTGTTGAATTCAACCCATTTTGGTCAATCTCAGCCTTGGTCTCATTCTGTTGGAGGAATACTCCAACAGAGCTATCTTCCAGAGGAGGAGTCTTTGCAGGTACCACACTTGCAGTAGTAACACTGCCGTTGATAGGTCTGAGATTCAAAAGAATTTTTTTGCTCAAAGTTTCCACCATAGGTCCCAATAATTATAAGACTTCAATATTTATATTTACTTCAATAGTTATATTTACTTCAAAAAATATTTTATTTTAGTTTCAAATTATTTAATTTATCACATGGACATATATATATATGATCAAAATTTTAAAATTTAGCTTTATTATTATTATTATTTTTATATTAACTATAGATTGAGAAAAAAAACATTAGTACATCTTAAATATCCACGAAGAGTTTAGCTTCGGAGGCAGGCCTCACACGGAGAGACTCAAGGATAGAAAAGACATAGAGTAACTGTTTTAAACATGAACTATAAAGTATCTGATATAAACATAAAAGCCCTAGTGAAGTAGATCTTCAAACTGCTCAACCCAAGCAGTCCATCCAAGGGGTCCTTCCATCCAAGCAATTCCTTTATTGGCTTGGATCTGAGTAATCATATAGATCTGATCATCCGTCACATTCTTGTTCTTGGTGATTTCCTTGTGTAGTTTTTTCACAGCTTTGTTGAAAAGAGCCATATTGTTCATATGATTACGATAGTCATAACCATCTTTCATTTGAAATACGAACATTGTGGAGTGTCCCATCTTGAGGAATCTGATAAGCTTCTCTCTCTTGATCATCATTGTGATGCAGACCTGCGAGGACATTTTAAATAGTGTGAGTTTTAATGAAGACTCAGTAAGAGATCTATGTATACCTTGATACCTTTCTTCATTCCTGCACTTCCATAGCTGCCATAAAATGTTAGAAGAAATAATGTACCATAGAATATTAGATTCTTTTTTAAGTCCCTGTATATGACTAGTGGTAATTTCAAAGATATTAATGTACTTAGGATAAGTTATGTCAAATAAATCCCAGACCTTTTTCACAAATTTACATTCAAAAAATATATGTCTACAGGAGTTAGGATGATTGTAGAGTCCACACATATCAGACTGAGCAGGGTACCTGCCGATAGGAAGTCTATTAATCAGCATAAGCCATTTAAAACATCTAATTTTAGGTTCTATAGAGGATTTCCACATTCTATTAAGGATATTGGTCCAGTCTTTAGTTTCCAGGGAAGTGTACCAAAGCCCATAGATATGTTCTATGATATTCTAATTATTGCTCAGAATATTGTAAACATTTTTGGCTTTGATTTTGCTATTCAAGGTACCATCAGGCCATTTGATATTGAAGTATCTATGTGAGTCAATGAAGCAGGGGGAAGGTAGATCAATACAAGCTCTAGAGATCATGTTATAAGTCTTTTTATGAGCAGTAGGAAGGTTATATTTATCTTTTAACTCCTCCTAGCTAATCAGACAATCATTCTCAAAGAGGTTAATAAATGTGGAAATACCCAGATTGTTCCAGTTTTTAGCTGAGGAGCCTTGAGATAGAGAAAGAGGCTTCCCCTGAAGATGGAGGTTCCACCAAATGGACCTTTCACCATGTAGAAGGGTATCAGAATGGACGGATTTGTTAGAGATAAAGTCCCAAGAAGACTCCCAAGCTTTCCAAATGGTTTTAAAGATCGTTGATCTATGCACATTGACAAGAAAGTTGCCAATTAAAAGATCATCAAATGGAACATCTTTCCATGTTTCAGCCTTCTTTGGGTATCCCCTCATAATATTGTTTCTGACAAGAAATTTCCATGGTTCTTCCCCGTCTACATAGTGGAAAATCCATTTGGTGGCCAACGCCATACCTTGAAGCCTAAGATCTTTTAAACCAAGACCTTCAAGTTTTTTATCAGTACAACACCAATCCCATTTAACCACATGCATCTTTTTGTTTCCTTTACCATCAGACCATAGGAAGTTCCTTATGGCCTTTTGAATTTCCATAATTTGGTAGTTATTAAACATCCAAGCCGAGGCATAATATAAATTATAAGAGGATAGAATTCTTTGGTAGACCTGTAGTCTACCTTCTTTGGTAGACCTGTAGTCTACCAGTTAGAGACAAGGATCTGTTATACCAACTGTTTAGTTTTTTTGTGATCTTGTTTCTAACCCACAACCACATATCTTTAAGAGATGGATCCACAGAGAAGGGGATGCCCAGGTATCTAACAATGTTGCTTGGTCCACCCCACTGGAAGCCATGCTTCAAAAACCAACTCGGGGGCTACTCTTCCCATCCAAGGCAAGTACATTTAGTCTGGGAAAGCTTAGCTCCTGAGATAGAGCAGAATAAATCAAGTTTTTTAGTAAGACAATTGAAATTTTCTTCTTCCAAGCCAACAAATAAACTAGTGTCATCAGCAAAATGACAATTGGTCAAATTTTGCATGTTGGGTAAAGTGATACCTTTAACCACCAAAGAGAGGGTATTGTTAGTAAGGATGAAAGATAGTGCTTCAGAGGTAATGAAAAATAGAGCGGGGGCAAGCGGACAGCCTTGTCTGATAGATCTGGTCAGGGAGAATGGGTTAAAGAGAGAGCCATTAACTTCTAATTGGGCCATAGCATCTTTCAGCAATAGCTTGGTGTAGTTACAGAAGCGGTCAGGGAAGCCAAATGCCCTAAGCATCAGGTTAATAAAATTCCATTCGATTCTATCATAGGCCTTTTCAAAGTCCAAGAGAAGAATCACAACATTTTGGTTAGAGGCCTTGGCCCAGTTCATGGCTTCCCAGCTTGTAATGAGATTTTTGAGGATATATCTACCTTTTATAAAGCCAGTTTGAGTAGATTTAACAAACTTGGGCAGGATGCTTTCCAACCTACGTGCCATAATCTTGGCAATTATTTTGTAGGAAACATTCAAAAGTGTGACAGGGCGCCAATTATTGATAATAGTTTTATCACCTTCTTTAGGGATTAATTTAATGATACCTCTGTTAATCATATTACCCAGTGTGCCTTTCTCATAAGCCTCATTATAGAGGTCCAGGAGATCTGAGCCAATCCAGCTAATATTGGCTTGGTAAAACTTAGCCGGGAGACCATCAGGGCCCAGAGTTTTGTCTTTCTTAAGTGAATTGATGGCATTAACAATTTCCTCCTTAGTAATATTTTCCCCAAGAAGAACTGAATCGAGCTGAGATATCTTATTTGGGATAATGGAACTAAACTTTCTTCTCAGAGTAATGGACTCCTCATTTTCTTCATAAGAGAACAAATTACTATAGTATGAGGAAAAGGCTCCCTTTATTTCATCAGGATTATGATCGGAGGGGTTGTTTTGAATAAGAGTTTCAGCATAGTTCAATTTAACAACAAGAGATTTTTCATGAAATCTATAATCCTTGGCCTTCTTTTGTCCTAGGGTTTGGCGTAGTGTATGCCAGGCATGAATATTTTGCTGCCACCTCTCACAGTAGGAAAGAGTGGGGGAGCTATTCTTATTGAAAGCATTGATAAGGTGGATAGCAGAAAGGATGTCAGCATCATCCAGCAGGGAAGAGTTAAGAATAAATCTAGGACTGATAGAAACAGAAGTAAGTGGGGCACAGGCAAGCTTGATGCAGACATATATGGGATGGTGATCAGGAAGAGCTAGGGAGGATATAGTGACAAGGTTTCCAAGCACATCAAGGATGAAGGAGAAGTAATTCATGTGAGCGTAGAATCTATCGAGCCTGGCATATATACGGGAAGAGCCCTACTGAAATTTACACCAGGTGTGTCTCAAATTACCGTTGGTATTGTCATTGTTTTCTAGAGGATCAAATAGCCATTTAGATTGAATCATCTTATTCCAAGGTTCTACCTCCGAAGGCTTCCAGGTGAACGGTCTACCACCAGATTTATCTATTTGTGACTCAACCATGTTAAAGTCGCCACCCAGAATCCATGGGATGTCTAGGAGGGAAGCCAGCCAATCCCATAGATTAGCCCTCTCTAGAGGGTCATTAGAAGCATATATAGAGCAGATACCAAAGGAAGTGTTCTTAGTGCAGATTGAAGCCCAAATAGCTCTATTAAATGGAGACCTACCTTTATTCGTAATGCGATTAGACCACTTAGGGTTAATGAGTAAGCCAACCCTGCCCCTACCTTTCGGATGAGAAGAGCATACTCTAATGGCATCTTTCAAGATGAAGTCAAGATTAGCTTCTAATAAGAAGTCAACAACTTTGAGTTCTTGTAACATTATAAAATCTTTATTATGTATAGTGTCAACAAATCGCTTAACAATGTGCTTACTATCCAGGGACTCAAGACCCCTCACATTCCAAGAAATGCAATTCATTTAGATATGTTGTTAGAGGGGATGAAAACAAGGTCCATGGACCCACTTAAGTTATTGGAAATGTTCGGTTGAGCAGATTCCTCACTTCCGAGCCCACAAGAACATTTGTTCTTCGAGCCAGGAGGTCTTCCCCTTCTTTTTGATTTGGGGAAGTCTTTCTGCCATTAAAAATCATCTAGATGAGATTTAGAAGACTTAATGAAATCTATTCCAATGCCAAGTCTAGGTGTCGGTGTATTATGTTCATATGTCTTTGCGGATGCTAAAGGAATAGAGATCTTGTTGCTATTGGCCGCGGGTAGTACTTCAAGATAATATCCCTCATCGATTTCCTTGAATGTTTTAGTTTCTACAGCGGTGGGAGAGGGATCAACAGAGGTATGAGCAACAGGGTATGGTGCAGGCACGGGTGGTAGAGTCTTATGGTCTATTTTATCAACCATATCTTCAAAATTATTAACTTTCCTTCTTTTTTTATCAGATTTTCTTTTTACAACTTGGAATCCATCTGTCATGTTAACATCTGAGGTATCTTCAGTTGTTTGAATTAGGATTTGTTTGTTTAGGTGGCTTGTCACAGGAGAAAACACAATCGGGGGTGACAAAGGAGGATTGGCATTTGAAGTAGAGTTCTTCTTAATAGTTTTAGCCAAGATTGGTGTGGGGTTAGGACTGGCAGCATCATTTTTTCTTTTAATAATAGGGAATTCTCTTTGAAGGTGGTCTTCCTTTTTGCATAGAAAACATGCATTCAGACCTCCCAAGATCTCTAAAGGATAGGTGAAAATTTCACCAGAGATGTTGATGTCTAAATCCGAAGGGGTTTCAATGATCTAAGGGATACCAAAGCCTTGGCATCCATATGAGGTACACAAGTCGAGTAGTATCATCAAACTGAACAACTTTGCTGAGTGGTTCAAGGATATGGTTGATAAAATGCCAAAGAAATGGAGGGAGGCTCTTAATAATGATCCATCGAGGGGCCAAAAGTCCAAGAACCTCTTCATGGATAGTCTCTGGAATCCATGCTAAGGCTCAAAAAAGAGGTGTTACCAACATTCCAGTATTGTCTTTTGAGGACAACCTCCTGTGCTTCTGAATTTTTAAAGAAAATGACAAATAGACCCTTTTGTATCTGTCTACAGAATGAAATACTATGCCCTAGTTTAAATTCCAATAGTTATGAAACCAGTCGTCAAGAAATTTTGTAGCAGGGCACTTCTCAACTTCAACATCCGCAAATAAAATAGCAAAATTCTTCAACCTACATTTTTCCTTCTCAATTTTACCTAACATTTCTAAATTAGGGGAGATGGACAAACGGGCCAAGGCATTCACAGAGCTCTTACCTGGCTCGGACGCTTCACCATGGGATGCAGGATGAAATCTAGCAGAGGAAGAGATCATGGAGGAATTAGCCACCGCCTCTAAGAACAATTTTGCAGTCGGAGATACAATATGATCTCCATTTCTAGATTTAAAAGATTTAATCTCAGGGGAGGTTGCAAGGTCTTTAATGGAGTTAAATGCAGAAGATACAGCTTCTGCATGAGGCTTAAATGACAGAGAAAACATCAATACAAATGCAAAATGGAATGCACACACCTGGGGGTTATTAGGAGACATGCTGGCATTAGGAGATGTGGGATCACTGAGAAGCCGCCACGTAACCCAAAATGCAGTCCTTCGAAAAGCTTGCCACGCATGCGAAACGCAGAGCAGACCGCCGGTTCACCTTTTTCGTCATAATAAAAATATTTCATATCATTATCATTATTATTATTATTATTATTATTATTATTATTATTATTATTATTATTATTATTATTATTATTATTATTATTATAGATGTGTTTTTTTCAATTATACTATATTTTTAAGAAGGGGTGGGAAGGCAGGGGTTAAATTGAAATGAATGCTATTCTTAAACTAAATTTGAGTGTTAAACCAAATTGAACTCTAGCTTTAACATGAAAGTAGAATGAACAATTATTTTAAATCATACTTAACGCTAAGACAACCAAAATAAATCTTTACTATAAAAATTGACGTGTAAATTGAATTTATTTCTAGCCCTTACATTAAACCAAATCAAATTCAAATAGTAAGTCCAATCTCAACAAAATATAGATCTAACACTAATGCTAATGTAATTTTAACATGAAAGAAGATTGAAATTGTACCATAAGCCTTTTTCTAAATAAAATTGTAACCTAATCCAAAATAAATTCTACATTAAATTAAATGTTATTGCACAACTGCAAGCCTAAAGTAAATTAAACCCTCAACCTATATTTAATTCAATTTTGAAATAGATTGAACCATACCCCTAAACTAATAATAACCCAAAGACTACTTAAACATCAACTAAATGAAGTCCTCATCCTTATTAAACCTGAATGCTAACCATAAACCATATTGACTCCTATGTCTAATTGTAACTATAAACAAACCTAAATGCAAAACACGACCCTAAATTGAAATGAACCTAAATCTTATTCAAAACAAAAAACCTAATTGAAGATTGAACCAAGCAACCCCAAATCCTATATCTATAATTTTTTTAATCAATTCTCTAGAACACATGTCATTGTTAAATTGCTGACATGAAACATCTAATCAATAGATAATTTCTCCCTTTTCTCTATTTCCTTTTAATCTCTTATATTCTTCTCCCTCATTTTCTATCTATACCTCTCTCTTTATATATGTAATAATATAATCAATAAATATATCATATCAAATAATATATTAATGAATATAAATATAATATAATATAAAATAACCATATATTTATATTTTATATTAAATATAATTTCTTATAAAGTTAAAATTAAAGTAAATTTTATGATTGTAAAATAAAATAATTTTTTGATAACATAAATATTATTCAAAATTTAAAATTATAATTTTACAAAAAAATATTTCATACTATTTTTTTATTTAAAATTAATAATCATTTGCTATTTTATTTGTCAAATTACACAATATGTATTTTTTATTGTAAAATCAAAGGAAATATTCAACCTTTTTGAAATATTTCTCTTATATTTCTCTCATGCTCTATCTTCTTTTATTGATACTCTATTTACATATATAATGTGCATCAATATGAAATTAAGCAACATTTCTTTTACATTTGATATGTGGTTGGAAATGTACTTGAAGAATTAAACTTTAAATCTGGTTGGAAACTACGTTTTGGTTGTGAAGACCCGTGCTGTATAGTGTCTCTACCCAAACACCCACAAATTTATTCATTGTTGGGCATTAATTACAAGTGGGTATGCAATCCTAGGGTGAACTTATGGATTGCTCTTGCATTAAAGGTAAGATATATGAGGAACCTAAAAATGGGGAAGATACTAAAAATTTTGAAACCTTGAAAACTATGAAAAGAGAGAAAACCCAAAATGTAAATTAAATTTCCATCCCTGCAACTTTTAAATTGAGAAAATATGTTTAATTACATTTTTGTCTAAACAAAATGAATAAAATAATTTATTTTTTAAATAAATATATTTAAAAATTCTAATATTAAATGGATTAATTTTTTAATTATATAAGACATGGCTACTTATATAATTAAAGTTAAATTAATGAAAAGTGGAAAAGTAAATAGACAATTTTTTGTACTTACTGTAGGCAATATTGAATAATAAATTTCTAATCAAATAAAGTATAAAATTAAAACTAC
>MU224789.1:1095957-1113304 GCA_018584345.1 Thuja plicata | reverse complement strand
TTATTTATAGACATATTTATATAAGACTGCTCTCTTTCATTTTGTCTTTTATATTTGTTTTACTTTTCCTTCAAGGAGTTATTTTTTTCTTTTGTGTTAATGGTTTGCATGAAAGGATAGATAAAGATCGTGTGATATGTTATCATAAGATCAAAATGTGTAAGCATACTAAAGATCACCGAACTGTAGGACATAAAAATGATATGAAGCATAAATATGTAATCATAGTAAAGATAAACATAACACAGTAAGGAAGTGGCATCAAATCATGCAATATATGAAATAGGGTAACATTATAAATTATGTGGAATTGTAAAATAACAACGAGCATGTGCAAAAACAAGTATGGGAGGGGACCCAATACTTGAGCATCCTAAGTTCGTGTTTTCCAAAATCCTACGTGCAAATTTCAAATTAGTCCCAATTGTTTTGCAACAACTTACTTGAAAAGTCCACTACTTATAACTAAGGTTTTAGCACCATACCATCAAATATGATGTTACATTGGGATGATTTTTGGCCAAGGTGTTTGAAAAGGCCAAAAAAAATGAGATTGATACGCATGCACTAAAGCATATATTAATCATGCACAAATGTGGCATCACATGATTTTTTCCTTTTAGTTCTAAGAAATAGATTTCATTTAGTTATGAGTAGTAATCATCAACACTAACAACTTTATATTCAAAACTATTGGTGGAGTGTTATTAAAAATAATCAAGATTATATCAACAAGTGTTATAACAACTATTACAACATGTTCACCTATAGGGTTCTTTCCCCTATTAATGTGAAATATAAAAAGCAGAGGAATCTAAAATTACGTAATGTCCAATGAAATATATGACAATCATTGAGTATAAAAGGCTAAAATTTACTTACTTTTCTTTTAGCTTAAGCTTACACAAAATTGAATGTACAAATTGAAGAATCGAGCTAGGATATGGGATGAATAATTTAGCTCACATTTTCAAAATTATGTTGAGCTCTATCAACTATCGATAATCTACACACGAGTATCACTATTATCCATACTATTTTCTATCTTCTTCTGAGTAAAACAAAATAACTTCTTCTGCCTAATGGTAGGAATCACATAGTTCCAGTACACACTAATAACAAAATAACAAAAAATAACAATTGCATAGAGTAAATAACAAAGTCAACCACTAGAATATTGGCAATCCTTCCCATAATTATCTCCCCCAGGAAAATGGTTTTGTCCCTAGAAGACATATTCTTGATTCTATTCACGAGAACATTCATTTGTTGGTAATGGCTAAGAGATAGGGTTTTTTAAAACTTGATCTATCCAAGGCTTATGATAGGGTGGATTGGGGGTTTCTGCAGAAGATTCTTAATGCCTTTGGTTTTGATGACAAGGTGATTCAACTTTGCAGCCATATCTTTGGTTTTATGTCGTCGGTTCTGATTTTTAATGACTCTCCTTTGCATTTCTTTAAATCCTCAAGAGGTCTAAGGCAAGGGGATCCTATTTCTCCTATTCTTTTCACTATTCCTGGTGGAGGGGTTGGGCAGGTTTATTAATAAATTTGTGGAGGAAGGGAAACTTTAGTGCTGAAGACCTACTTCTAATGATCTTATTTGCTCTCATGAGAAATTTGTGGATGATAGCATAACCACGGGGGAAGCCTCAGTCAAAGAAGAAAAATCCATGAATCCGGTCCTCAATACCTACGAGGCTGCTATGGGTCATAAGATCAATTGGACTAAAAGCTCTCTATTCTTCATTAATACTCTAGAGTAGAGGCAAGCTAAAATTGCTAAACTCATTGGGTGTGGTAAAGTTGATTTCCCTTCCACTTACCTCGGTCTTCCTCTTGGTGTTAAACCTCCTAACTCTTTCTAGAATCATCTGCTAGACATATTCAATAAGAATCATGTTGCATGGAAAGGGGCTCTACTCAGCCATGTGGGAAAGGTACTCTTACTGAAATCCTCTTTGCAAAGCCTGCCTATTTATGCCCTTAGTCTAATCAGAATCCCAATTAAGTTTGTTGAAACTATCGAGAAAAACCAAAAGAATTTTCTTTGGTCACGAGTTCAGGAGAGGAAACATATTCCCCTTCTTTCTTGGGATAAATTTGTAAGCCCTAGAGGCTGGGAGGATTGGGTATCAGACCTATTAAGTTTATCAATAAGGCTGTTTTGGCTAAGAGAATTTTGTTTGTCTTAGGAGAAGATAGGGAGGGGAATCAAATTTGGAAGAGAAAATATTTATACCCTCATCCCTCTGAAGAGGAGTTTTTTTATCCTTTGTTTTTAGTGGAGGGTTCTTTTATTTGGAACTCTGTCCAATTCTCTAAATATTTGGCTGCCTTAGGCAAAAGATGGTAGCAGGGTGATAGCAAGAAGATAAGATTCTGGGAAGATAGATGGTCGTTGGATATTCCCCTGGTTGAACACTCCTCTTTCATGGTTTTGAAACCAATGCTCTGCTACCTATAGAGTTTAGATGTGTGATTATTGGAAGGACTCTAGTTGGGTCTCTCGCTCTAATGTGGTTGCCCCTTTAAAGGCCATTGATATCTTTTTATTTTTGAGGGCTATATCCCCTAATTCTAAGGATTCTCTAGCCAGGTAGACCTAAGGATTATCTTTTAGTCTAGTGTAGAGATTGTAAAATTATATAACCAGGTAGACATACCAATTCTTTGTATACTCTTAACCAGGTAAGCTATCAAAATGGCTAATCATTGTAAGCTATAACTGAGCACCCTTTATACTACAATTAGTGAAGGTTGTGGGTATCATCCCCACCACAATTTTTTCCTCTAACCAAGGATTTCTACATAATCAAAATCATGGAGTTGTGAGTTCTTTTACTTGAAATTTTTGATGATATGTTTTATGAGTTTTATATTAGTTTTATTTCAAGTTATTGAATTCAGTAAAGAACAAAAATAGTATATGGTTATAGACTGTTTCAGTTATAAAAATTTTTACAGTACTGATTCACCCCTCCCCTCTCAATCCCAACTTTCTATAGTCATTCAAACATGAATGAATGTATATATGGGAAATATGCATAGAAATTAGAGCCATTCTCAAGTTTTGAATAAATAATACTTATTTGGAGGATGCAAAATAGATGGAAGAATGTGAAATCAATGTGGGAACCGATAAATGCTAAAATGGGGCTAAAATTGTGTACCTAAAAAGGGTGCTTACATTTTGAGATGATAGATTTATCCACCACTTTGGTGGGAGTATGAGTCTACCTCATGCTTAGGGTAAGGTACCAGAAAGAGAGAAAGATGAAGATAATGGGAAAAATGCAAGGGGATAAGACATTGCTAAGTTCAAGTATGCAAGCCCCCAAACTAAGGATCTTAACCCATACATCCATACACGAGGATAAAGAGAAAAAAAACAATTGCCTAGAGATTTCTAAGATTCCAAGTCAACTAGTTGAAGAGACCTTTCTAGAGAAAATATCTCAACCACTAATATCATACTCAGAAAGCTATTACAAGAGCACAAGTGGTCACCTAAAAATGATAAGAGCATACATCAAGGATACGATATGACTCCATGATCCAAAAAAATAGAATAGTGTTTTATGTTATTCAAAACCATGGAGGAGAGATCAAGACAATCATGGATGACACATACTAGGTAATTTTATGTTGTGCTTGGTGATCCATGAGAGAGAGAAGAGAGAGGGGTGTGATTATCTTACCTAGAAATATTGGTTGTATTGTTGTGGAGTACACAAAGATAATATTTAAATTTCTAGTAGGTTGTATGTCGCGCTAGTAAATTATATCTAAAAACATGTTCCTACTAGCAACTTTGCCTATGTGTGCACCTCATGAATTGATAAAGATCCACTATATTCATGAAGGTTATTGTATATGTGCACTTCATGGATGGATACATATTTGTTATATCCATGATAATAGGTTTGTATATGATGCAAGAGCATCTTAGGTCCTTGTTAATCTTGCATCATCCAAAGAAATTTGTTTGACTGGTGGGTATTTGTTACCAATTTTGTGTTTGTTTTATGTCCTTCATCATTGGTTGGGTGATTTATATCTCGATGAAGTTCTATTAACCTTCTATGGGTGCAGTCATTATAAGGTTTTCATGGGGTCATTGGGAATCTTTTCCTATGATCAAAAATCATTTGGAGATACCACACTTGAGCTATGTTGGATTTTGTGATTGGGTTTGAGAATAATTTTTTGGTTCTAGGCAGTTTTCTGAGATTCTGTGATCAGTTGAGCTGTGGAGGTTTTTGGTGGGAGAAATTAAAAAATTTTATTCATTGTAGTTTTTAGAGTCAAATTATATGATCAGACTTGTCAAGGTGATGTGGTTTGAGAGATCATATTGATTCTCTTTCACTTTGTTGTTGTTCTTCATAACACTACTTCTGTGAGTTTACCAGTTTATTAGTGGAGGCAGCGACCGGTGTTTCTAACTATTGGAGTTGAATGACATGATTTCCTAGAAGGATATATGCATGGTAGAATTGGTTTTTTTATCAATCCTTATGAAATAATAAAATCTGGTATTTAAAAAGGGATTAGGTAGACTTGGTATAAAATATTTGTCTTGGCTTATGTAATATCTTGAATGTCGACCTGTCGATGGTTGTGTATAAATTTATGGCTTGTAATTGTAAGACAGGTATCTTAGGATGCAGTCACATCCAGAGGGACGATAGTTATAAGATGTAGTAGTTTGTAATGTAGTTCTGAGTTGAGTTTCTTTGTATTTGGTCATAATTGGTGATGAGCCTATAAAATGTCATACTTATATTCCTTGTCTATAACAATTTAACCTATGTTTACAATATATTTCCAATTCATTTCCATATATTACCTTGATTTATGAAGCATTAACTATGATTAATGATTTATTGATTAGCATTTGTATGTCTAGCTAGTTAATGTTAAATTGTGATCAAATATTATGATAAATGGTTATTATTAAATAATAAGTGTTTTCATATGATTAACATATTTTTTATCATATATTTGAGTCGTTCATGCTGCTAGAAAGAAGGAGAAGCAAGTTGACACTTGTCAACATTTAGAAGTTGCTGGAAATGCAGAAAAAGTCAACACCCAGTTTCAGAATAATGAGCATATCTCCTACATTTCTTAATGAAATAAATATTTTCTTAATGATTCATAAATATAAAAGGGATTACCAAAAACCCTTTTGATATTTTTAGTTAAATCATAGGAGTTGAAGAGAAACACACATTTGAAGTTGACTGCAGAAAAAGTGGCAACAGAAAAGGCAGTAGAAAAAGTCAAAAACCAGTTTTAGTAAAATAGGCATAACTCAATCAATTCATAATAAAATCCAGATTTTATTAATGATTCGGAAAGAAGAAAATGAGGAGAAAAAACCCATTTAACCATTTGAGTTAATTCAGAATATTTAATGGGAAAAACTCATATGAAGTTGACTGAGTAAAAGGTGGCGAGTTTGAAGGCAGCAGTTAAGGAATGACTTCTAGTTTGATTTGAACTCTTCCACCTCTTGTTTATCTCATGGCTCTAAAGTTTTTGAAGTCAGAAAACAATGGAGTAACTTGTGGGAACAATAGTTTATGTGTCTTAAATAATTATGGCATGTATTTATGCACATTTCCAGCCATATGTGTATATTCATATTGTAAGAGTTTGAAGTGGATTAGAATACTCTTAACTAATTTCAGCTTGTTCTTTATTAGTTTTTTGGGGAATGAGTCATGTCCTTGATGTTGGAGAAATGACATTTTTCACAAGTTGTTGAGTTTGTAATTAATCGAACTCTCAAGCCTCATGTATACATATGAGCTCTTGCTTGAGTTGAGATGATTAGGGATGATTACGGAGTATCTAGTTTGTGCTAAGTCTTGTTAGTAGTGTCTTTATTTAATCAACAAGTTTGATATTAGTTGATGTAATCATTTTGATTTTCAATAATAATATGATTTCAGAAATTGAGCTTGTACATTGAATACAGAATACTTGTAGCTAAGATTGTAGCCACTCAAGAAAAGGTCACTTGAGATACTATGACTCTATAATTGTTTAGAGTAGTTTAGATTATAGTTCAAATGCTTAGTGATCAGTAATGTGTTGTTTGAGACAAGTTGTGTTGCTATGATATTAAGTTTTTTAGTTTTATACCATCTACAACCACTATTGTAGCAATTTACACAGTTTCCTACAGCCATTACTGTGTCATTTCCTGTAGTCATTACTGTGCAGTTAGATTCATTTCCACCATTGTTATGTTTTTATTTTTGCAATGATATAATACCTCAAAGAATCCCATAGTGCATATACTTTGCATAGTCATTTCAAGTATACGTCCTCGGGTTGATAATTTAAATGTACCTTCATGTTAAGGAAGATAACTGCTTGGTAGGATGTCCAATCCCTGAGTCATGGTAATTACCTAGTTTTTGATCCCTTAATGAAGCCCAACATTTTTGGCGCTGCTGTCGGGGATGAATCAAGCTATGAGAGTCTCTGAGTTTTAGTAGTTGTTTGTCATTTTTCTAGAATTGTAGTTTCCATTCAAAGCACTTAGGATTTGAAAAGTTTGCAAAAGCACTACAAGAACCAGAAAAATATGGATTTTAGATCTATGGAGAATAACAACCAAGAGCCAATGTCACTTACAGCAAGTTTGGAAATCAATGAAGACATGTTCTCTAGTATCATTAAGGAATTTTGTTCACATATTGATGACAAGTTGTTGATTTATGAGAAGGAAAATGAACAAAACCTTGTTTTGCAAAATGAAGAAATCACCATGCTCAAGGTTGCTACTCAAGATGAATGTGATGTCAAATTAGAACTCCTACTTCAAGAAGAGAGCTGCAATAAAGTGAAAATCAGTCCTCTCATACATAAAATTAAAGAAGATATTGAAGAAGACCAGTTTTGGGATTATTTAGAGGATTTTTGCTTAGCCTTAGATGCTAAACCAGCATCTTTTGTAGTGCAAAACTATGAGCATCATGAAGATAGTGCAGAAATTTTTGTAATTTTATTAAATCAGTCACACAAATTGGTCTTTAGAAGTCACACAGAGGATGAGGAAGCAACCCATCAACACAAAGACAACAATGAGAGTTCAAAATTTTTTCTTTTACAGGGATGTCCTATTAGACATCTATCTCAAATGGAGGTGAACAAAGAATCAAAAGTTATGGTTGCAGCAAAGAAAGAAGTTACAACTAAAGATGAAGCTGCAGGTAAAGAAAAACTATTTCAGCTTACTTATTCACTTCAATACAACATAATGTATTGCCAGCATGAAGTAATAAGTAAGTTTGTTAATGTCTTTCCAAAAGTGTTTTTTATTAAGTTTCTACTAATGTTGCAACTATTTCTAATTGCTCATAAAAATGTGAAGCATTAGAAGTTGTTGATAAAAGGAAGATACTTCAAAGAACCAGTTAATGGTTTTGTTTAAGAAATCCTTTTTTTCTAGTTAATGTAGGTAATTAGGATAGGTTAGGGTAGGTTTTTCATTCAATAAGTGTTCCACACAATGTCTTAGATGTTTCCTAGTTCTTCTTGTCTAACTGACTATTTTAGAGAAGGTCACAACTGGTTGGTTTCTCAAACTTCAAGTCACTTTTCAAGGTTGTGCATGAGTCAAGTCTTTAATTTTAGAAGAGAGTCTTTGCATATGTTGTCAAAAAAGATCCATTAGGTAGTTGGGTCTTCACGTTGTCAAGAGTGTCTATTCAATGGTGTTGTCTAGTTGTTTTAATCAAATTTTATTTAATGGACAATGGACATCCAAAGTTGTATTATAAGTCATTGGATGGATAAATTTTTTCTGTAGGTTGCCTGCAACAATTGTTGTCTTCTTTAACTAAAATATTTTGGCCATGATGTGACATTCATCATGTAGTCATTCTGTAATCACTGTGACTGAGTAATCATCCTGCAACCACTGCTATGTGACTGAACAATCATCCTGCAGCCACTGTTGTGTGACTAAATAGTCATCCTGCATCAACTACTATGTGATTCAAAAGATAACTTGCACCAAGTATGAGGACATCTACAAGTACTGATGTTAAATATGCAACACTCTTGGAGGGCCCTAAATATTTAACAATGAAGGGACCTATACTTTCAGTTTTTTGCCAAGTTTGAAGCTTCTCACAACAACACAAATGGTACTACATTTATGATTTCTATTTATTCATAATATTTATCATTTTTAGTAGTTAATTATCTATGCATTTCACTTTGTTTTTTCAATTGTCATTATTGTAATTATATTCTTCATAACTGATTTATTTTTCTACCCTCATACATACATCCAGTCATTTGAGGACAAATAACCTTTGAGTTGGGGGGAATACATGAATACCTTGTGTTTTTGTCATAGACCATAGGAGGATGACCTTTCCTACACATTTTTTATACTACCTCCTATAGTCGTGGTGATTTTCTTGCATTCATCTATTGACTTCCCTTTGACATTGTTTCCTCAAAATGACAAAAGCTAAATGCAAGGTTCAAAGTGACAAAGGATAGAAGTGTTTGGGGGAAGCTATGAAAAAATGAGAATGATGAAGTAAAGAGAAATAAAAATGGAACGTCTTATGAAGAGATTAAAAAGGGAATAAATTATGACATTGTGAAGTGTTGGAGATGACATAAATAAATGTTTAGAAGAATTAAAGAGAAATTCATAGGATTTCACTCTAATAGTTTTTACATCTAACCAATGCCTATCCCCTGCTTGAGGACAAGCAAGAATTCAGTTGGGGGGAATGATGAGCCTATAAAATATCATATTTATATTCCTTTTCTATAACAATTTAACCTATGTTTACAATATCTTTCCAAGTCATTTCCATACATTACCTTCATTTATGAAGCATTAACTATGATTAATGATTTATTGATTAGCATTTGTATGTCTAGCTAGTTAATGCTAAATTCTGATCAAATATTATGATAAATAATTATTATTAAATAATAAGTGTTTTTAGATGACTAATATGTTTTTTTTGAAATATTTGATTCGTTCATGCAGCTGGAAAGAAGTAGAATCAAGTTGACACTTGTCAACATTCAGCAGTTGCTGGAAATGCAGAAAAAGTCAACACCCGGTTTCAAAAAAATGAGCGTATCTCCCACATTTCTTAATGAAATCAATATTTTATTAATGATTCGGAAAGATAAAAAGGAGTAACAAAAACCCTTTTGATGGTTTTAGTTAAATCATAGGAGTTGAAGAGAAACACGCGTTTGAAGTTGACTACGGAAAAAGTGGCAACAGAAAAGACAACAGAAAAAGTCAAAAACTAGTTTCAGTAAAATAGGAATATATCACTCATTTCATAATTAAATCTAGATTTTCTTAATGATTCAGAAAGAAGAAAAGGAGGAGAAAAAACCCATTTAACTGTTTGAGTTAATTTAGAACATTTAATGGGAAACACTCATCTGAAACTGACTGAGTAAAAGGTGACGAGTTTGAAGGCAGCAATTAAGGAATGACTTCTAGTTTGATTTGAACTCTTCCACCTCTTGTTTATCTCGTGGATCTAAAGTTTTTGAAGTCAGAAAAAAAGGGAGTAACTTGTGGGAACAATACTTTATGAGTCCTAAATAATTATGGCATGTATTTATGCACATTTTCAGCCATATGTGTATATTCATGTTGTAAGAGTTTGAAGTGGATTAGAACACTCTTAACTCATTTAAGCTTGTTCTTTATTAGTTTGTTGGGGAATAAGTAATCTCCTTGATGTTGTGGGAGAAATGACATTTGTCACAATTTGTTGAGTTTGTAATTAATCGAACTCTCAAGCCTCATGTATACATATGAGCGCTTGCTTGAGTTGAGATGATTAGGGATGATTCGGGAGTATCTAGTTTGTGCTAAGTCTTGTTAATAGTGTCTTTGTTTAATCAACAAGTTTGATATCAGTTTATGTAATCATTTTGATTTTCAATAATAATATGACTTCAGAAATTGAGCTTGTACATTGAATATGGAATACTTGTAGCTAAGATTGTAGCCACTCAAGAAAAGGCCACTTGAGATACTATGACTCTATAATTGTTTAGAGTAGTTTAGATTATAGTTCAGATGCTTATTGATAAGTAATGTGTTGTTTGAGATAACTTGTGTTGATATGATATTAAGTTTTGTAGTTCTATACCATCTGCACCCACTATTGTAGCAATTTACACAGTTTCCTGCAACCATTACTGTGCAGTTAGATTCATTTCCAACATTGTTATGTTTTTAGTTTTACAATGATAGAATAACTCAAAGAATCCCATAGTGCATATACTTTGTAGATTCATTTCAATTATACGTCCTTGGGTTGATAATTTAAATGTGCCTTCATGTTAAGGAGGATAGCTACTCGGTAGGCTGTCCAATCCCTAAGTCGTGGTAATTGCGTAATTTTTGATTCCTTAATTGAAGCCCAACAATTGGGAAGGACTTATAGCCTAAAATGTATGAATAAATTATGATGAATAGAGATTTTTTTTATTCTAAGCATATTTTTCTTTATTATTTCCATTGTGTTGACTCTTTTTGCAAGGTTGGACATATCCATTAGGGACTTATCCATCCTTGACTGCATTAGGTGGTATCAGAGCATAGGTTTGGATCTTGTGGAAGATTTTATCTAAATTTCTGGACTTGTAGTATTTCTATGGTGTTGTTGTGAGGCGACAAAGAATGAATCATACTCGCATCAATGAAGGATTTGCACAAGGAGGAAGAGAAGGGAATTTTTTGTTGTGGTTGAGTTTTTCTTGAGAACTAGGGTTTTGTGAGGGTTGGGGTATCATCTTTGGAGAATGAGATTGCCAAGTTGAGGCATTTACACCTAAGATATGAAAGGATGCCATCAGGAATGAACCCTAGGTTGATGGAGTAGATAAAGGAAGATCTTTGAATTGAGATTAGGAATGAGATGACTAATGGTTTAAGGAATGAGGTCATGGAAGGAATCAATATTGTTCTTGTTGGATTGTGCAGGAATCCTAGATCAAATGATGGTTTTGAAGAAGTTGTAGAGGTATTTGGAGCTACAGATGTTTCTAGATCTGTGAAGAGTGATTGATCTTACCAGTTGGTGAGACATACAGAAAGGCTTGGTGTTGGTTATAGTTTGGAATTATCTAAATTTTTAGGTAAATTGAATCTAGAAGATCTTATTGATTGAATAGGTGAGTTGGAAGATTACATTGAGTTAGAAGACATCCAAGACCCTTGGAGACTAAGGCTGGCATAGAAAAATTTGAAAGGACATGCAACTTTGTGGTGGAAATAATTGCAAAAGGATAGAGTGGAAGAAGGTGAAATGAAGATCACTCGGTGGAGGATAATGGTTGCAAAGTTGAAAACTAAATTCATACCCTGAGATTATGAATTGGAGTTGTTCAAAGGTTTGAGAACCAAAAGTAGAAGGATGTGAGTGTGAAGGATTACACTAAAGAATTATACAAGGTAAGCATTAGATATGGTCATAGAGGAATTTCAAAGAAGAAGGTGACTAGGTATGTGAATGATTTCATGTTTAATATTCAGGATGAGATGAGTATGTTGAAGTTTGGATTAGTTGAGGAGGCTATCAGTATGCCCCAAAGGAAAAAGATAATTTGAGTAGGATAAAACAAAATAACTCTAGGGGAAGGGAGAAGAAAGATACTCATGGTGATAAGGGCAAGAAGGTAGCTGAGGTAGAAGGTAAAATGGTTGCACCTAAGGGAGGAAATGACGGTAAAGAGTTTAAAGTGAATTGCTTAAGTATGGATTGAAAGGGCACAATAATTTTAGTGTAAGGAAAACAAGGGAGTTTATTGTGTGAGTGAACAAGGTGGGCCATCTGTTGGTGAATCTAACAATGCTTCTATAAATGGGGAAGCTCTTATGCTCCAAAAGTTTAAGGTGAATAAGGAGGCAAAACCTTGTCAATGAAAGAGTTTATTCAGGACCAGCAAGGTTTGGGGGTAAGTATTGTAAGGATAGTGGATAGTGGTAACACTGATAACTTAGTTTTTGTGGGTATTGTGTAGAAGCTTGGTTTGAGAAGAATTAGGTATTCAAGTCCTTATAGGATTGGTTGGTTTCATGATGATGATGTGGGGTGATCCCACAATAGTGTGTCCCACTTTTTGGCCAACTTTGACACAGAGATCAACATTTTGAGAAAAAACTTCATTTTCGAAAACCTATTGCCGGAAAACTATAAGGAATTTGAAGATAATGTAAACTAGGGTATTTTAGAATTTTATTTCTAGTTTCTAAATATGTTTTAAAAGTAAAAATAAAAATTCATTAAACTTCATTTTTCTTTCTCCTTCGAAAAGTGGTTCTTGTATAAAAACTGTGATTTTAAGAAGTGACTGTAACTTTGATCAACATAACTTTTTTTTAAAATATCATAATGATGTAATTCTTTTGAAATTATATTTTTAACTCAATATCCAGAGGATGTAATTGGTTTCATTCATTTTGAGTCAATATTTCATATTTTATTGAGTTCTAAAGTGACAGTAACTGTAATTTAGACATAAGGTCACTTTGATCACCATAACTTGAAATGTATATATATCAAAATTATTATTTTATTTTTTTTATAGAAAGGTAACACAAATACCCTTTTCCTACATATTTTTCATATTTTTTTTTTGTAATTTAGTATTTTTTCCGAATCCTTGAAGAGACAGGTTGTTGAATCGCCAAACAACCAAATGTTTAGTTAAAGTAATATTTGAAAGTGATAACAAACTCAATATGTATGAAAATTATATTCATTAGAAAGCTTGTTCTGAATCACATCATTTGGTATCATCTGTTTGAACAAAACATTTGGTTTGGTCCCTGTTGCAGGCCTTCAAAGACCAAATTTTATGAATATTTTTTTCTTACAAGAAATTTCCATTTTTGGGGTCTTCGAGCAAAGACCCCCTTTGCGTGAAGGGGTCTAAGAGGCTTCACGTGAAGACCCTTCACACAAAGCACCTTGTGTGAAAATTCTGGCAAAAACCATCCCACCAGAATTTTATCCTGGGCACTTCACGCGAACTAGGTCAGCTTTGTTGAAATTTTTTTTTTGAAAAATTTGGAATGGTATAAAAGTAAAGTTTTTTGTTTCTAATTTTTCACTGAATTGCAACAAGTAAATTTTCTTTTTCTATTATTGTTCAATTTTTACAATTGCATTTTTGGAATAGGGATTGTTAATTGTATTTTTTTCAAAGGCGTAATTTTGAAGAGGAGAAATACTATATCAAAGTATTTTTTTGAAGAATTTTTTTTATTGAGATGATATTTTGGAAGACATTTTTTGAAGAGAAGAAATGGGGAACAAGAAGGGAAGAAAACATAAATCTGCTAGAAAAAGATCACCTAGTGCCGAACAAAGAAATCGTGAAGCTGCATTGACATATTATCATAAAACTAAAGAAGGTGAAGGACAAGCTGAAGTAGGAGGGTCAAGTCAAGTCGAATAATTATACATTGAAGAAGGGTCAGGATCACTCCCTATGGAAGCTCAGACAATTGATGCTGGAGAAGGTTCAGGATTGCGTGCTGCTACTGGTATGGATGAACATATAAATTTAGCTCAAACTGTAAATAGAAATATTAATTATAGAAATTTAGATCATTTACTTACAATGGATGTGGAAAATTTGAGATCACTTGCTAATGTTCAACCTTTAAGTCTTGCTAAGAAGAGGTTAATGAATATGATAGCAAGAGAAATATTGGCTAAATTTGATAATTTAGAAACACTTGAACAAGCTCAATCACTTTCAGTTGTACTTATAAACAAAAAGTTGGAAGGGGCATTAAAATTATTGGTTATAGATGCAACATCAAAAAAGAGAAAAGTTGTTGACATGCAAAATGATATGATTGAAAATCTTAGGAAAGGTTTGAACCAGGTAGGGAAGCGATCTCGAACTAAAGATAAGACCATTACAAGAAAATTTATGTTGACATC
This sequence comes from Thuja plicata, assembly GCA_018584345.1. Classification (NCBI taxonomy): domain Eukaryota; kingdom Viridiplantae; phylum Streptophyta; class Pinopsida; order Cupressales; family Cupressaceae; genus Thuja; species Thuja plicata. The sequence goes on along the minus strand of MU224789.1, from coordinate 1,099,317 downwards.
CATTATAGGTAACACTATGCTCCAAAAAAGACAAATATCTTCAGTTTCATCTCAGATTGGTTTTAGTAGGAAAACAATATCACGATATGTTAATAGGAGAATGCTTTTGGATGATAGCACCTTGGAAGGTAGTTGTGAAATCATGTGTATAGGTCCTTGTTCTGATAGGATTGATGGAGGAATCAAGGATTTGGTCACATTATTTTAAAATGATAATACATGTCCTTCATCAAACAGTAGAGATGTTATCAGGCATAGAATTTCAGCTAATCAATATGAATATCATACGAAATATTGGTTGGACACAACAGAACATGAAATGTATGTGTCATTTTGTAGTTCAAATCCTAATATAAAGATTGGGAAAATCGTGTTTGGAAGATTGAAGCCATATTATATCAGGACAAACAAAGTGTTTGAAACTTGTTGTTGTCATTATCATATTGAATTTAATCTTCACTATCAGGTTTTTTGAAAGTTTGTAGAAGACACTTATGGTTTTGAAAATGCTCCTCCTAGTAGAAGAAGTGAGTTCATCTCATCCATTTTATGTGAAAAAAGAGATGATGTAGCTAGACAAATAAATTGCATAAAAGGAATATGTCAAACATGTGCTAACTTGAGTCTTTTTCCTTTGAAAAATGAAAACATTGATGTAACAAAGATGGTAAATTGCAAGAGTTACAAATATGTAAAGAATGAAACAAAATTTGGGAAAGAATCCAAAAGGTTAGAGTATGTTGAAGAGGAGATAAATGTTGGAGTATTTATGGACAAATTTAAAAAATTGATTCAACCCTATATTCATCATGCTTTTTTTGCAAAGTGGCAAGCACAACAATTCCAAACACTAAGAGACAATTTCCCACTTGGAACTATTGTATCAATTGTTGATTTTGCAGAAAACTATTCTTTTGTTCATCAAAAGACAATTCAATCAGAATATTATTTTTCAGAGCAAATTACTATTATGGTACATGTGTGTTATCGACACGCACAATTAGATTTGGATGGTATTCAAAGCACATTAGAAGCACAAGCCATCAAGAAGGAATATAATTTTTATATAAGTGATGATAGAGAGCATGACATTAATTATGTAGAACACTGCTTCAAGATGTTTTTTGCAAATTTGAAAGAAAGAGGTATAAAAATTGATAAACATTATGTTTGGTCATATGGATGTGCTGCATAATTCAAATCATCTAGACCATTTTATGCACTATGTAGATATCATCGTAATGAAACCATACCACATGTATGTGTTAGAATACTTCAGGGATAACTGAGAGGGGGGGTAAATCAGTTATCAGCAACTTTATCTTTTTCTTATACGTGTTAATCCAGATTGATACAAAGTAAATGCACATTTAGATAACACATAACACAACACACAATTTGATTATGGAGAAACCAAATGGTAAAAACCCCGGTGGGAATTAACACCCACAAAGAACTATACTAGTTTATAGTAATCCCTGTTAAAAGATCATTCAACCCTGTTAAGAGTTGTTCATTACAATGTAGTAGTATAGTGACCTGGTTAAGGGTCTGACCCTGTTAGGAGTCTTTTACAATAACCCTATTAGGGGTGGTCAACTCACTATCAAAGGACTCACTGTCCAAGTGGTGAAGGCTACAATCTTCTGGTTATTTGATACACATTGTATCAACAAGGTGAACTGCTATTTGTGACACTACTTGTCTGATCAGTTCCTTTTGTGCGCTGATGATTTAACCTCTTGTAAAGCACTACAACAATCTTCTTTGTGTTTTGAAATCTTCTACTTCAATATCTATATTATCAACATATGATAAATATAGTTCTGCTGCTTTAACACTGTACTATTTTTCTTATCTCTGGCTTTCGTAACTCTTCTTATCGCAAATGACCTTCTATAAGTACATTCTAAAAGTATGAGATCATGGGACCTGTAAGAAAACTCTTCATAACATACTTGTTAGCTCTACTAATTGTGCAAGCATAATTACAACCGCGCAAGTATAAACTGAATAGACGCATCACTTCACTAAGTCAGCTTCACCAATTTAACCATAACTTTGCAATCTTCTTGAAAAATGTTTGGCACCTTTGGATTAATATCACCAACTCATAAATAATCATGAATATACACACGCATATCCTGAAGATAGGCATAACTCAAGAATACGTCACATATGTCGGCCTTAAACCGTTATACTCCCAGAACTGTAATCGCCAATAACAGAATTACATATCTTTACTGAAACCTCATATCTGGCTCTGCATGTATGAACATAGCATAATAAACATGTGAACAACATGTATCTATCCATGCAAGTCTTCATGTCATCATATGGATAAGTACATATAGAAGTATTGTTGTGTATTATATGTTTTCATCAATGACAAACATAGAATTAATCAACTGTTCAAAATCAAATCTCCAACAATCTCCCCCTTTGGCATTGATGGCAACATATGATAAAAAAAACTTATGTTCATGGTGTCTTCTTTCTTTTACAATCTTCTCAATATCCTCATCAAAGATTCATCTACACTGCTACAGTTACATAGACTGTGTTTTATATGTGTACTCCCCCAGAGTATAAGCTCCTTGTATATTTTCCTTGTTTAGTTCTTTGTTTGTGTTCCTTGTTTGTAGTACATACTCCCCCATTGACATCAATGGAAAAGGGTGCCATAAACCATTATGCACAGGTACTACTCCAGAAGTAGAGTAGTCAACCATTCATTAATCACACAGGACTGATGTACTTGCCACTTTCTCTAATCAGACTTAGGAGAGGGAATTACTCCCAACTTCTCCCTTAGATACTCAAAAGTATCCTTAGCTAAAGGCTTTGTGAAAATGTCTACTAGCTGATATTTTGTGCTTACATAGTCCAATTTCACTTCCTTGTCTGCAACTTTTTCTCTCAGAAAATGGTACTTGATCTCTATGTGTTTTGTCTTTGCGTGCATCATAGGGTTCTTAGACATGTTAATAGTACTTGTTTTTTCACAATGAATAACAATAGGATAATCAACTTGAATACTAAAGTCTTTAACCATTTGCTTGATCCAAACAATTATTGTACAATTCAGTGTTGCTGCAACATATTCTGCCTCTGTCGTTGACTGAGAAATACAATTTTGCTTCTTGCTTATCCAAGATACCAAAATTTCTCCAAAAAATGTTTCTCCTCCTGAAGTGCTCTTCCTGTCATCAATACAACCTGCCCAATCTACTTCAATATACACATGAAGTTGTGTATTCTCTGATTTAGGATACCATAAACCATAGTCTATAGTTCCCTTAAGATATCTAAATATCCTCTTGATTTCCATTAGGTGATTATGCTTGGGTTTAGCTACAA
>MU224789.1:1021870-1065493 GCA_018584345.1 Thuja plicata | reverse complement strand
GTTTGAGAACTTAACATTTGCTCTTTTCAAGAAAGATGCTTCCCTTTGGTATAATATTGAAGTTCTATTAAATTAGATTAATCTGTTATAGATTTAAGAGCTATTAGATTCAATAAAATATTAACAGAACTAATATATAGCTCTATGGAAGAATTCTCGTAGACTTGTTTTATAATGATGTGTGCAGGTAAAAGCTATCTTAGCAAGCTTGCCATCCCCCCATGAAGACTTTCTAATTTACTTTACAGAATAGATGGAGCAGACGATTACCATAATTGGATATCAGATAACCTTTTAAAAGGATCAATAAATTGTAAAACAGGGGTATGCCCCGAAGATTATGTAAATTTTATAACTGTATCTTTGGACTATTGTGCCGGGCAAGACTGGAGGTTTTCTTCCCCGTTCTTTCCTACCAGTGCCCGTTTGAACGGAGGAATTGTAAAAATTATTGATTAATAAAATATATCAAAGGCTTTAAGCCGTTTATCGAGCCAAAAAAAAAAAAAAAGAAGTCCAGGTCTAGGGAAAGGAGATGAAACAACACTAGGATTTTTAAGTTGACAAATATTTTAAAATTTGACTATTTTGATAGGATAAGAAGAAATTATCTTTCTGATGTTGAATTGATTGAGGTATGCTAGCCCAAAAAAAATCAATGTCAAATTTTACAGGGCTAGATAAAGGTTGATAGAGACTATGATTAATTATTATGATTTCTCCTTTATGGGGAAATTTCAAACACTTATGGATTGGAGGGACTATAGCTTTCATAGAAGTGAGCCAAGGAAGTCCAAGTCTATCTTGAAATTGATCAAAAGTTGGGATGAAAAAAAATGTGGCATCTAAGGTTTTTCTACCAAATTATAGAAGAAATGTAATGGAACCATGAGTGGAACAAGTGAAACCATTGAAATTTGTAATCCTCACATCAGATTTTCATAGGAATCTTGTCGACTATGTCTTGTGTAAATATGTTCTTCAGTGATAATAGTCACCATGCAAGTAGGATCTATAAGGATTCCATGAGAGGGAAGACCATTAATCATCCTAATAATGTAAACATGACCATTAGGTACACTAATAGTCTCTTTAAGATCAAATGTATTGTAAATATCAAGTTCTAGTTCCGATTTGCATTTGGATTGATCAATGAGGTTGAAAATACTCACAATAGTAGGAGCGTCAACAATAATGGAGGAAGAAGAAGGTAAAGGATGGGGAGACTCAATGGTATTGGTAGAATGGGAAGGTAAATGATTGGTATAAATTTTCAAGATTTGGTTGGGAGAAGAAATGGATTTTATTTTCTTGATCATTAACACCCTCAACTAATATAGCATTAGAATCAACAAGGTCTTGAGAAATATATTTCAAACACAAATAATTTTTAGTATCATGACTAGGTTGATGATGATATTGACAAAAAGATTTGGAATCAAAGGATTTGGGTGATTTTTTTCAAGGGTCAATTGGTTTAATGAGAGGAAGTGTAAAAATATTAGCATGAATAAAATTCAACATCAAATTAGTCAAAGATTTAGAAAGAATATTAAAATTATTAGAAGATCTAAAAATAGATGAAAAAGGAGCCACAGCTTTTGATGTTTCTGCCACTTGCGCATCAATGTTATTTGATGAGTTGTTAATATTGATGAAGCCTTTAGGGTTTTAAAACTTTTGGAATGGTTGGGATGTAGTGTCACTCTTATAGACAAAAGCTATCTGAGTGGTTCTCTCAAATTGACTCACTTGAAGCTGATAATTATGAAGAACTATACATAATTTAGTAAAGGAAGAGAATATAGAAATAAAAATCTTATCCCTAGTGGCTTTTTGTAAATTAGAAATGAAAATATGCTACACATAAATATAAGCCATAGGATGAGAAATCTAAGTATACAAATGCTTATATTTACAATTGAAATTAGATACTTTTCTTTAACAACTTGTTTACAATCCATTAAATTAGTCAAACAAATCTCAAAAAGAATATTATTTTGAAATTGTTGAATGAAAGTATTAACATTATTTGTCAAAGAAATCAGTGGAATATGGAGGTAAAGAAAAATACCATTGCAAGGCCTTATCTCAAAATGTTCTAGTTAACTATTTAGCCATGCAAATCTATGATCATGAGAAAAGTGACTACACAATATTTTAAAGGTCTTAACATGACTAGAGGGATCACATTTACTATTATAAGTCTTTAGGTGAGGTATTTTCGTGAATGGGGGGATAACCTCACACGAATGATATCCAAGGATAAAGGGATATAAATGTCTCATTAAGAACATTGAATTTGGGCTGAGCCAAGGAGGTGATTTCTTGTTTCATGGATACAATAGTTTGAGCAAGAAAATTAATAGTCAATTCAATAGATAGGTTGGTATGAGACATTTATGAAATTTTTGGAGCGTTATGAGAAATAAAAGGAGTATTGAAATATGAAAATGGGACATTGCTATAGGTAGGCATGGATGAAGGTTTGGGACACATGGAATATTTTAAGGAGGAGGAATAATAGCATTAGGAATGTTGCAAAGACTAACATGTGTAGGATTGAGGTTGAAAATGGATGTAGTCATGAGTAGTTGAGTGTATCTAGACACACTGGGTAATGAAGTAGGAATCCACAGAAAAGTTTTGACACTAGTAGAAGGTTGAGTTAAACCATGTTCTTGAGCACAATCCTTAATGTGTTTAATGTTGTTATCAATGACCTGGGAAATAGTATGCAAGAATTCAACACCATGTTCATCATTGTAGATTCTCCTCCTCATCATTTCTACTAAAGAGGTGAATTTTGTATTAGAATGTTCTTGACCTAACTATTGTTCAAATTTTTCAAAATCTTTGGAAGATTTTGGACTTGGTTAGGAGACACTCTTAAACCTTCATCTTCATCATGAGAAGAGTGGGAAGAAGGATTCTCAACAATAATGGGATTTTCTTTAGTAGGAATGTATGTTCATCAAGATTCGTAGGAAATAAAGACTACTCTAGACCAAAGGAACCCATAAGTCTATGCCCTCATGTAAAATACCATAGGTAGGACTCAATGTTATAACACTCATGCACAAGTAAATAAAAGGAAAATATTTATATATTAAATACTAAAAATAACTTTGAAAGAGATATGAAAACACTAATCAAATTTATGCAACATAAATTAATTTAGAACATGAAACCTAATGAACAACACATCAAATAATAAAATGAGAATGCATAAACCCAAATAAAATGTCATAATTCTGGTTCACCAAAATGTACATTAAAAAAAAAGTGGGGATGGATAAATAAGTGAGAGATAGTGTGGATCCACCCTTTTCTTAATTACACAATTGTGAGGAAGATAACTCAACAGGCACAAGTAAGACTTAAGCATTGATTGATTCAATGATCCCTTGCAAATAATTAATTGAGAAAAGCTAGATTTGAGAGGATATGGATGACCAATGAAAAATAAAAGGCTTAGAAATAAGTAAAATAGGCAACTTTCATATTCTACAAAATAAAAAAAATTAGACACACACTTCCAGTGATTTGAAATAGTACCCAAGGACCATATCTGATATACAATTCAAATATGAAGTTATTTTTTGAGATACATAATAGTTTGGGCGTTATGTACCCAAGTACAAAATAGTTTTTTTCTGAAATATGTAGGGACAATCTGTTAGATCTTGTACATTTTACATTTCCAAAGACAATTGTGCCACCTCTTACTACACATAGAAAAATGGGAAATTATTGGGTTGAAAGGGGTTTACCCTTGTTAAATCCCTATTTAGAAATTAAACTTGAAATTAAAATAAAATATCATAAAGGAAAACAATGTAAATGTAAAGGTAACTATTAGATCTACCTTGTAAAGGTATATACCTTCATGAAAAAATATTGAGATCGAACATATTCGTGAATATGTTTGGTATGTTGCTTGAATGCGTTGTTAAATTTTGACTTTAAACCAAGGATGCCTTTCACAAATGTGTGGATCTATGAATGTCACTCCAAAATCTTTAATGTTTTTATTCTTGGTAACTCTTTCCTCGAATAATGGATGAATGAAATGCATGTAGATGGATAAATAGATCTTCTTGAGAACTCCTCTACTTAGCCATCATGGGAGAGAAGCTTGATATAAAGGATAAGATTACCTTCAAACATTCTTTGGATGCTTGAGGAATGGTTATAACTTAATCTTGAATAATTCAATGTGAAATTGTAGGAGAACACTTGAAATCAACTTGCCATCACAAATTTATTGTGTCAAAATAAGGAGAGATGTGCCACTTATATACCTCTCACAACATTTTAGGGTTCAAAATTGATCCACCCTAACCAAAAATCTAAGAATCCCACTAAAATACCACAACATGCCACCCATTCAAATTTGGACCCAAAACCTAGTGTATAGAACACCATAACCATTTTATACCTAGGAAAATAAGCTCCAATTAAAATGGGCAATCAGAAATGAACGGAAGATGTTAGAATAAGTGGAGCTAGGTTGTTGGGATCAAGCATAATAGACATGAAATTTCCAAATTGTCAAAATGGGGTTTAATAGAGCATCTAATTATACGTGCTAATTTTTAAGGATAGTATAAATTTAATAAGATTTAGTGTGTTCCTAACTATATTATTGCACAAAATTTTCATGTAAGAATATCATATTCTCAAGCTTGATATAAGATTTTTTACAGTTAAAATTTAATTTTATTGTCTCCTAAAGATTGATTTTGATTGGGAAAATATGCTTTGCATTTAAAACCTAATTTTCACATACGTTAAAATGTTGGGGAAGAAAACTATAAACTAGGTGAGGAAACACATATACCACCGTAAGATAGGTTTGGGTGAAAGCCCCACACTAGGTGATGGTTGTTTTAACATTTTGTGAACAATATGAAATTAATATTATCAACACATGGAGAATATTAGATGTCACTTTACCAATTTTAATTTATACATATTAATAGAAGATGAATTTAATGTTTCATCTTACATAGGTATATATATGTTGACTATTGATTATAATCAGATTTATCATTTGTGTCTATTTAAATTTGGACACTTATAGTAAATATAACTCAATTTCAATGGTCAAACAACCATTAATAATTTTAAAACTCAACCATAATAAAAAATAGAAAATAATCATATTATTTTTTATATATCTAAAATTTTGAAAAATGTTATATTTTTTACTTTTATAATCAAATTCTATATATAGATTAAAAAGAAATTGAACAAAATACTTCAGTATAGTAAATACTCAAATAGAAAAATGCCATATAAGACTTATATAAAGAATCTTATTTTATATAATAATATACTTGACTTGTATTGCAAAACAATTTTGAAAAATATTAAACAATTAAAAAAAAAAGAAATTAGTTCATTATAAGGATAAAATTTGTATTTTTCAAAATTTATTATATTCAATAGAATGAAAACACAACACAAAAACCAAGAATAAAATCTAAGATAAAATCTAGGGTATGTTTTTCTTATAGCTCTAAATATGGAAAATGGATAGGTAAGGTATCTTGAAGGACAAAATGCCAAAGATCAAATATTGGAGAGATATTTAATTGCCTTAAGAATTAAAATAGTGGATAAATGTGTCCTTTAAGTAAAATGCATATAAGAGGGAAAGCAATGGGATTTTGGAATATTTTTTTTTGTGCCAAAGGTTTGTTGGAGATTAGCGGAGGTCAAGTGTCTATTGTATATTTTTCATCTAGGTTGGTCTCCTTTACATTACAATGTAATGTCTTCTTCATTTGTGGATGTTTAAAACTTTTAAAAGTATGCAAGCTAGAACAAAAGTTCAATACAGGAGTGTAGGTAGTCCTAGAATAGTGAAGGTCATTAGTTTATGATATATTTGTGTTTTCAAATGTTTTGACTATCTCTACAATGATAATATTAATTGACTTGAATAATCAAAGGGTTATTAAGGTTTTCATGAATATTTGTAATAGTAAAAATGCTTTTGTGAAAGTTATGAGATATTTTCATTCAACCTATTTGGTTGCTTTATTTTCAAGCTAGTCAATTTCCTTTATAGATCTATATTTTTTTTTAAACTTGATTTTTTTTTAAAACTTGATATATTTTCTTTATTCTTGAACTAGTCTCTTTTGTAGTATTAAATCTAACTTACATTCTTAATTTCTATATTTAGAACTTCTTTTTTCATTAATCAAAACTCATAATTAGGATTAAACAAATTCCACATACACACAAACATGAAGACTTGAAAAATATAAAGACTTACCAATAATACACGGTAAAACATGAAAATATAAGACCTACCAATAATACACTAAAAGTTTTATATTATTAGCCGATTGACTTTTTACAAGGAGAACCTAAGCCGGACTCTCCAGGTGTCTTGGGCCTGATTCCGGCATTTTTGGTTTCTCGCTTTTTTCTACCGGTAGCACTTCTTACGTGGGCAGCCCCACTAAACAGAATGAAGATGGAACGCATAATGCCCATTGCCCACCATTTTTCACACTATATCTGGCGGAAACATAAAAGCACGCATAAAAAGTACAGAACCCATTTCTATTTTCTTTCTGTCCGGAGATATTTTGCAGTCTGAGATTTTTCATTTTCTTATAAAATAATCTTGTGTGATTTTTTCGGAAGCTTGTGATCATGGCATTACCAGATACAATTCGTACAGTCCTCGGCATCAATGCTAATCATCAAAAATTCAAAGATAATATTATTATATGTCACATTTTCAGGGTTTTCAGATTTTTCCATCAAGAATAGCTCCAAAATGTGTTTTAATGGTGGAATTCCCATCTGGTGCAGGGAATGCGACCTCTCTGTTTCTCTTCTTTTCCCCGGTGTAGGTATCTTCTTCCTTAACAAAGACTTCAAAAATTTTGTGATTTACAAATATAATAGATAGCCTCATCAAATGCTTAACATCAATTAGAACTGTCAAATATAATAATATAGCTTAAAAAAACAATTTCTTCACATCAGAAAACAATTAAATTGCTTAAAAACACACTTCCAAAAAATAAAACAAACATAAACAGGAAAAAATGGCAGCTACTAATTTCCTTCAAACAAAGAGTTAATACATAGCATAAACCTTAACACTGATTTTTCAAAGATGAACAAATAATACAAAACGACTGGAAACTCTTATATGAAATGATTTTTTATTTTGAACCTTTTGTTTTCCTTCTGGGATAGTCATTATTAAGTTAAAAAAATAAAGGTCACGTAGAGATTACATGGTTGATTGAACTGAAGATTGAGCCCTTTCTATTCTTATTTCTAGGTAAATATATGGATTGATTTACAGTTCACAATTTCCACACTTCATAGCAGTTAATTTAACATTGTCTGTAAACAGAGACATTTAGCAGTGGTGAGAGGCCGATTTGGTCGGTGCTCGGCCAGCTATAAATTAATTTATTTTAACATTGATGATTGCACAGATTAGCTTTTGTTTACATTCAGTTTCCATCACTGTAAAAATGATATATTTCTATTCACCTGAGATGTGTAAAAACATCTGGACTTTCACAATATGGGCTAACAATATGTAAAAAACCTTGTGATTTACAACAAGTAAATTGTATGCGGTGTTGAAGATCAAAGCAGGGCACGACTTCGTCGTTTCAACTCGGGTATGTCTTCCTCTCTTCGGAATTCCGCCCTATCAATAAACTGCTTTACAGTCGTTCCAATATGCTCCAGCTTTTGTCCCTGATCCCTGAAATAGACACGTGTCACAGTAAATCTAAGAAAGTGAATGTATAACTACTGAGAAAATAGGCGGCTTTGCCTTGAAAGGAAAATACTCGTGGTTCACGTAAAAAATCATTGCATTTTTCTTAATTTTTAAGGAATAATTTATTCTACGGGGAAAGGCTTCCAACTATCATAGGCTTGTTCATGTAAATGGGAGCAAATAGAATCCGACACCAAGCAGTGGACCCTGCATTGTTTGATTTAATTGACGTACAATAAAAAATTAAGGACTTAGAATTGGCGTCACCTCATCATTGGAAATGTGGTTCCGACAATTGACGTACAATCGAGGGCCTGTCTTTCGTTACACGCCGACAACTGTATTGAATGACAAGAACTCCCTTGACCGAAAAAAAAAAAAGAATCCAAAGGTTGCTAGTGGACTACAAAAACACAATATATTGTACACGGCTGCATGTGTCATATAGATGGTGATCTTAATTACAAAGAGCAGATAAAGAAAAATAAAAAAAAACTCTGATTTTAACAAATAACTTTAGCACATTATTAGTTATTTAATTGCTAAAATTGGAAAATAACTCTGATGGTGCAAGGTATGTACTTATGTTTGAAAAGTGGAGTATTAGTTAGACTCATATTACACAATTTTTTTTACACAGAAAACTGGTAGTGTGAACTGAATTTATATTTTAAGCATTATTTGGTAGGGGTAAAAATAATTTATATTTAAGAATTGTTTAGAGTTTTACTAGTCCAGTAGTAAATTTTCTTCTTAGAGGAGGACTCTTGGGTGTTTGGAAAACCATTCAAATCATAGGATTAATCTGACCGAATTCCAACCCTCAATCGATATGAGCAAGCTGCAAATGCCAGAAAAGGTCCATTCCCTAACATGAGTGAACATTCCATATGCAATGAAATGTGAAATATAAGTGACAAACAGAACAATGGAAGATCGAATTCAAATGAAGAACATACAACATTGGATGAGATTAATCTGGTCAACCTGAGAAGGATCATCTAATAGCTTCAAAGATACTAAACTGTGGCCATAAATTGTAAGAATCCAAGTGAGATCACAAAACCAACAAATAGAAGAGATGTAGAATATCAATAACTAATCCATACAGTAAATTCATTATAAAACCCTCCAACAGAACATAATGTTGAATAAAACAAATATATATATATATATATATATAGGCAAAGTGAGGCTCATTACTCGCCATTGTTGAGTTGGAGCGTTTACTCTGATCTATACTCATTTAATTGCCAAAATTGGTAATAAATGTCACCTGTACCATTGTTAATCGAGTAATAGAATTTATTCAATATTAAATAAAAAATGAATATTTTTCTTTCTCCTGGCTAAAAGCCAACCAAACTAAACATGAGAAGAAGTTTAACAAATGTGAAAATAAAGCATGAGAACAAGTGAATAAATATTTTACCCGTCAAAAATATAGCCCTTGATGTGTGAAACCTCACAGAGGGCTTCTTTCCATTCCTCGAATAAATTTGTTTCAAACTTTCCAGCATGCTTGTGAAAGGCTCGAGCATACACACCCTCTTCGTCCTTCATTCGAAGCTCGGAAGGCTGAGCTCCATAAAACACAGGAATGATGGGAGCCTCTGTTTTGAGGATGAGCTGCAGTTCCTTCAAGCATCATGCAAACCTCGCATAATTAGGGGAAAATATTGTTAGTTTGTTAGCTTGGACAGCCGTCCCACCACTTGCTAACAATAATTAATTAATTATTAATTATTTGTTTGTTTGATTTTCTTAGGTGACAACTTGCAATTAATTTTTTGATTAGTTGTTGGGTTGTAATTTATCTCAGCTGTTGATTGAGAATTGATCTCGGTCGTTGGTTTACCAATGAGGGTAGTATAAAAGGGGGTCTAGGGGCATTTGGAGAGACATCAATCACATCACACCAACACAAGTTGGAGAGCATTTGCAATGTTAGCAAATAAGTTTGCAGTGATAGCAAACACTCTTGCAGTGTTAGCAAGGGCGCAGTGATAGTGTTGGGGATAGCAGTGGAGGAATATCAGCAGGAGGAGTTAGGAGATTGTCTAAGTTTTGCAAGTGAGAGGCAAGGAATTTTGTATCTCTTAATTTGCTGAAGATTAATATATATTTTTAGAGTTGAATTTCACAATCTAAGTCAGAAATTCAACTCTAAATTCAATGGATTGTGGAAATCTGATCGATTTAATTAATATATATTTCTCATCTGCAGTACTGGTTTTCCTTTCGGGGTTTTTCCAGGGATGATTTGTCCAAAAATATTGTGTTCTTTGTGTTGCATATTTCTTTTCATATTTTTATTGGTGAAGTTGCAGTTGTGTTATTTTTCGATATTCAGCTGTTAATTTGTTTTCCCCAACTGAAATTGACTTCTTGTCGAAAAATACCTTCAATCCTTTGTTTTGCAGATTATGATATATGAAGCTGCCCACATTTTCCTTAACATCTGCTCCTATGTGGTTAAGAAATACATTATAACTAATTGTGGTGGGAAGCCATGAAGATTGTATAGAGGATTGCTTGTTTGCCATCCTTCAAAAGCCCGCACGAAACTGTTGTTGTTGTTCTGGAATTGGCAACCCACAAAATTTCAATACAATAGAACCAAACCTTAACCAAGTAAATATATGATTGCTTTTGGATTAGAGTCAGTTTGATGAAATAAAATAAAATTATTTAAGTCAAATAATTAAATAATATGGCATACGTGTGTAAAAGTACACAATGACATGTTAGTACTATGGAAATAGAAAGAAAGATCACGTCATTGTGAAAATAGAAAGAAAGATTCTTTCGTAATGATCTGTATATATATAGGACAAATGATTTCTAGCTGCTGACGAAACTAAATATAAGCAATATTGGAATTGCAAGGCTTGTTAGTCAAATTTACTCATCACGTATCAATCTTCCTATGGCCTACATGTTTAAAGTTGGTTTCTTAGATTTACAAAAGTGTTGGGAGGTGGTTATTTTTTACATAAAATAGCATAATTTTGTCAGTTCATATGAAAATCTAATATTGAATATTATAATATTTTTATACAATTTTTATTACTTTAATCTTTATAATCAACTCTACAATATTGTAACAAGTAATCTCACCTTTGTGTGCAATGGGTACAAGGAAGAGATGTGGAAGGTCAATTACAAAACAAATTGGTTCACTTATAATTTAAAAGTAAGTTACAAAGTAAAAAATAGAACAACTGAATCCCTCTTAATGACCTCCTAAAGTATCTTAAGAAATGAAAGCAAGTTCAAATTCTTGTCCTCAACCACCAGAAGGCACAAACAAGGTGTTTCCAATCTTCCATATGCACTAAAGCAAGGACAATTTCATCTCTATCCACCAAAGAAGAATAAGAAAGTAAATTTTGCTAATTACAATTATTTCATCTTCCAAGAATACTTTCTCCACATGAATTCCAAAGATAAGCAATACAAATATTCTAATTTAGTAGTAGATTATCTTACAAATATATGAATTATAGATTAAAAAAGGTATCACACCTATCTCTTATACAACTTTATTAAAAACCATCTCCTATATCAAAATGAAATTTATGTTCTTGAAAATAATAACCAACTACAAAATTGAAATGAATTTGATTTAATTATCTCTATCAAATATGTAATGGCTACTTTTTCTCTATTATTATTTATTATGACATTTACAATTTGTGATCTATAATTCTTAAACACTATGTTGAGTTAGGGTTTGAGGCAAAACTATTTTTTAACGCGCTTTTGCACCAACAAAGTGAAATAGAAATTAAGATTGAAAGAATGCCACTTGAATGAATGTGAAACGATAATGACAAATCTAGCCGAGCTATTCACATTGCAGGTGGTTGTCTATGGGGAAAATATGCATAATTTGGCCATTGAAACGTGGAAGTAAAGCCAAAAGTAGAACTTTATTATATCATTTTGTGTTTTGTGAGGTCCTGCTTTGAATCGCAACTATGATGAGCGATAAAACCAATAACTGGATTATTATACTATAAAGAAAAATGGAAAGCTCATCAGAGTTAAGGGTGCATGACAAATTATCGAGGAAAATGTAGTATTGTTGATCTTAAAACCCTTGTAGAGTAATCGGCTCTCTTCACGGCTGCCAAATAGGAAACATTTGGAGTTCACAGGTATCTTTTGCTAATAAAAAGAAGACCCAACCCTAAGTAGAATTGCTAATTTGTTAAGACAACGACCATGATTACAGTGGCGAAAAAGATACTCCTTTCCTATCGATGAGCAATTTCAGTAGTAATGCAAACTATTTATTTTCTTTCCTTTCCGAGGGTAAACCTCAACTCTAACAATCTTAGGTTTAAGGATATTTGCCACTTAATTTGGTGACCCCGAGCAGAGATATTTAGTGAAAGGATAAATGAGTAGTTTTTGGCAACACAAATATTCTAGCAGATGACAACTGAACAATGTATAGCAATGTAAAATATTCTAGCAATGATAAATAAGGAGTTTCTGGCATCCAAAAATATTCTAGTAGACAATAATGAGTAGTTTTCTACCATATTAACTATTTTTTGTTATATATTTTTGATGATATGAGACTTTTTTTAATGGAGAACTTCCTAACATAAGAAAGTTATTGAACATGCCAAATACGTGAGAGGGGGTAAATCAATTATTCTCACAGAACTTATAAAACTTTTTCTATGTTGGTAAACACTTAATAAATACTAATAACACCTTAAGATTTGTTGGTAAAGCACATTAAGCATTCATAGAAAACGGAAACATGAAAATCATAGAAACACCGAAATAGAGAACACTAGATTTAATGTGGAAACCCAAGGTGGGAAAAATAAGAGAGAACACTCTAAAGATATAATAAACACTGATTAAGGTGATACCAAATATTTGATTCGATACAAAGGCTCGCTACTAGAAATGGAAGGGCTCACTGTCGATAGGAGGGCTCACTATCAATACTGAAGGGCTCACTACCAATATAGAAGATCATTGTCGATACAAGAGCTCGCTGCCAATACAGGGGCTCGCTACCCAGGAGATATGAAAAGATGATAAAATCCACCTCTAAGATCTACAAACTCTTCTATATGAACAAAGATCTCCTTCGCATGAATTCGTATGCACCTTACATATATCTAGCACACATACACATATGCACGTATTTACATACATTCATGTTCATATGTACTTACACATCTCTACTATTCTTCCTACACCATCACAAAGTGTTGCTAAATATATATACACAACATCATGAGATCCAAAACAAGTCAGCCACCATAATTTGAAATAGGTCGCACAAAAACATTTCCACGGTGGAAGGAAATGAGTTAAGGACAACCTCAACCATACCAAAATGCCACACTTTAGATAAGTACTCAACACCTTCTCTGAGGTAGTCGGCTCCAACATATAGATAGCGCATTATAACTCTGATGTCGTGACCAAAACAAATCTAGATAGGACCTAGAAAGAAATCTACCAAAAATGTAGATTGGATAACCATGAAGCTATCAGTGAAAGTATAGGACATCTATCACAAACTAATTTTACTAGAACTATGGGAATACCACAACTAGGACCATGTGCTAATCAAAAAATCATATGAACCTTCAGAATGCCACAACTAAGACCATGTCTTTCTCACTAGAACCTATGAACATATAGGAATACCACAACCAAGACCATGTATTGTTCACTGGAATAACTGAACGTATCGGTGGAAGAGACTGAGTGAAATACTTTGAGAACAACACAAGGAATTACCAATAAGGACCGCCTGTATATCATTACCGAGATACCATCAATGTTTCCAACAAGAAAAAACATCAAGATATCAGTTACAATACTAATACCACTAGGATGTTAGTATACCAATCTGACATCAATGACAACCAATCCCAACAATACCACAATAATTATACATAAATGTTAACAATCTCCCCCTTTGGCATTGATGGCTAAACACCTAAAATAAAATGAACTCTCAAACTATAGAAACTGGCCTTGATTAGATGACATCATTAACATTTTGTTTCCTCCATTTTCTCCCCCTTTTTTCCATAATAGAAAAAAAACCATAGGACAGTATTTTCTAAGAGTGCTAACACCTTGAATATTTCTCCTCAAATTAACAACTACAATAACTAATACAACATATAGACTATCATGCTCCACTAATAGATGAATTCAAATCCAAGAACTGAATCTGAGATCAAATTCCACTTCTTCCTGCAATTCTACAAATTTAGCTCCATCCTATGGAACCACTCAAGATCAAACCACATAGTAGAATAATAGGAAAATCAAACAATTTGGTAGGTTAAGTGATTAGTTACTAATATCACCGAATGTCCAAAAAACAATAGATCAAAAAATCACCTATACCTTCAGATGTCAAAGCATCACTTATCAGCAAAAAATGCACCACAACAAAGTCCAAAATATAGAAACTAATGAACTCACACAAGTTCCCTACACCATAACCAACACCTCAAATAGCTTCCAGTACTAACACAAAAACCACATAGTAGAGTACATAGGATACATTTCAACAATATGTAACTATCCAGCTATATGAGCCAATCTGCACCAACCAATTATACCTCCATAGATAAACATAAGATCTCTATAGAATACACAACGACTGAAAAAAACTAGATTTTCATCTAGAATATGATACCTTAAAACAATAGAAAATCTCTCAGATTGCTTAAATAATAAATCCTATGTTAACACCAATAACTCTATCATAAAACACTCATGATAGACCTCGAACATTCTCCATGATCAACCTGCAAACCACCATTCACAAAAATTGAAGGAACTTGCCAACCAATTACCACCGGACATATTACCATACTGAAAATACGCTGGTTGTAGGTCCGGTATCAAGAAAGTTCAAGGTAGCATAAAATGTAGCTTTTTAATTACTCCCACTAAACCTAAGTAATCAACTCAATTATCAGTAGAAGTAGTACAAGGATCTGGTACCAAAAAATTCTTTGTATCACTAATTTCCTTTATCTTCCATGCCGCATTAGTCTTTGTATATATATGTTTTAGCAAAATTTCTATACCCCCACATTTCAAACAACTAGTATGCAATCTATTAGATTTTATCGATCAGAACTTATATCTGCATAAAATAGCCTTGTGAATATAATTATTAGAGATATAGAAGTATCCATGAAACATCTTAATAATAGAATTTTTCTTATTTTGTTTTTTATCTTGACTCTTACACTCATTTTTCATGTGACATTTAGGACTTTCAACTTTTGAACTTTTACTCATCTTACAATCAACTTCCTTATGACCCAAAAGATTTCAAACATAACAATGACCATTAAAATATAAATACCTCTAATAATTTGGTTTCCTAACCAAAAATTTCCTTCCTTTTCTTGAATTTTCAATCTTCACTCCTTCTTCATCCTTTCCTACTTCATTTTTCTTCTAGTCTGAGCACTCACTAGTAAACCCTAATCCTTCCTTGTTCTTGCACTTGCTTGAAACATTTAGAAACTTTTCTAGAACAATAAAACTTTCATGTTATTTTGATTCTATCTCTAGTTTTATCAATTCTTGCTCCATCTTTTCATTCTTCTCATCATAGCTTTTGATTGTTTGTTTTAGGTTATTTCTATAACCTTCTACAATGCCTTCTCTAGATAAAATTTAGTAATCCAGCCATTTCTTGCTTTGAACCTCGGGCCAAGTTTAATAGGATCATCTTTCTCTTCATTTTCCTTTTTATCTGAAGAGAATTAGTACAAATTTCCTTTGATTTTTTCAAATCATATACTTCTTGCTCTAGCTTTACAATCTTATTTTTGGCTTCTTTATATTTTGTTTTGAATTTCTTGATCTTCTTTCTCAGCTTGGTAAGGCATGTATTTACTTCCAACAGGTTCTCTTTTAAGTCTTCATTTTTTGAATTAATTCCCTTAGTGTCACTTATCATGATCTGTCAATCTCATTCCAAGTAAAAAACTTCTTCCATCTATTCAAACATACAAGATCTTCCTCAAGAAGTTAAGCTCTATCTACAAGGGACTAGGCTCTAATACCAATTGTTGAACATGCTGACTAACTAAGAGGGGGATGAATCAAGTGTTCTTCCACAACTTATAGAACTTTATCTTTCTCAGTAAACACTTAAAAATACTGATAACACCTTAAGTTTTGTCATTAAAGCACATTAAGCATTCACTGAAGATGTAACCATGAAAAGAACATAAACACCCAAAAAAAGAACACCGAAGTTAATGTGGAAACCCAAGATGGGAAAAACCACAAATAAAAATCTCAAGATATAATAAACATTGGTTAAGGTTATACCGAAAAGGTGATTTATTACAAAGACTCATTGCCATAAATTAAAGAGTTCACTGTCAATAGGAGGGCTCACGACTGATAAAAAAGGGCCCAATGCTGATACACAAGATAGCTGTCGATACAAGGGCTCACTACCAATAGAGGGGATCACTACCTAGGAGATATGAAAAGATGACAAAATTCACCTCTAAGATCTACATATTTGTCTATACAAACACAAATCTCCTTTGCATGTATTCATATGTACCTTACATATATCCAAAATATATTCACATATGCATGTACTTATATATATGCATGTTCATATGTAATTATACATCTCTACTACTCTTAATACACCATCACATATTTCTGCTAGATATATATACACAACATCATGAGATCCAAAATAGGTTAGCCACCACAATTTGAAATAGGTCACACCAAAACACTACAATGGGGGAAGGAAATTAATTGAGGATCAGCGTGACCAAATTAACATGCCATGCTTTAGATAAACGCTCAATACCTTCTCCAAGGTACTTGGCTCTAGTAGATACCACATTACAACTCCAATGTTGGGACTGAAATAGATCTAGATAGGACCTAGCAAGAAATCTACCAAAAATGTATATTCCATAACCACAAAGCTATCAATGAAAGTATACAGATCTCTAATGAAAATCACTTTGACCAGAACCATGGGAACACCACAACTAGGACCATACCTCGATGAAAAAATTATGTAAACCTTCGCAGTTCCACAACCAAGACCAAGTCTTTCTCACAAAAACCTCTAAACATACAGGAGTTCCACAACCAAGGCCTTGACTTGTTTACCAGTATAGCTGAACATACTAGTAGAAGAGACTAAGTGAAATACCTCCAAAATAGTACAAATAATTACCAATAAGAACTACCATTATATCATTAATGAGATGCCATTAATATTGCCAATAAGAAGCAACACCAAGATATCAATTACTATATTGATACCACTAGGATGTTGGTATAATAGTTATCACATCAATGACAACCAATTCCTATAGCACCACAATAGTGCTACATAAGTGCTAAGAAAATTCTATCAGCTAATATAAATAAATAAATTTACAATCTAAATTTTTAAAATTGAAATGTCTGTTGGAGTATTTAATTTCAGCATTATTTTTTGTATGAAAATCTTCATCTTTTCAATGATACCATTTGTGAATTGAGAAAAAATGGAAAAAAAAAAAGAGAGAAAATAGACCAGTTATTTAACACACAAAAACATCTCTTTTATTGATAAAAGATGATTACTTTGTGTCTTTGTCAATATTTTTTTCTTCAGCCTTACTTTTATAATAGAAAGAGACTCTTGTTTATTAAAGCTCACAACCTCTAATAGAGAAATCATAGCTCTTAGAAAAAAGATAAACATGCATTTGAATCATGCATTACGTAACTCCTTTTGACAAATAGATAAATTTGTCTAAAATTTGGTAACTCTTGTTTGATAGATAAACTAAACCAAACTGAACATCTAAATAATGCATTGAAAACAAAAAATAGTCCATGGGCATTCACATAGAAAATCTTCGGTTTCAAAAATTGAATGGTCCATATGATCATCACAAATTTACTACATGTGCTCTCCCTTGACGCAAAGACTCACAATTTAATATCTCAAAGAACTCAAAATTGGAGCCTTGAAACTCACAGTCCAACATTTCATCACTATTTTCTTATAGGCTTACAAAGTATACTTATAATAGAAGTTGACTGTCTATTTACTCATGTCTCTTCTTCATGAGACATCTCAAGGCTCAGTCTTAGTATCAGAGAAAAAAAAAAGATATTGCGCATGAAACGGTTGGAGAAAATTATTATTTTTCTTCAGGAAAATGAAGGGAGCATATTTGTTGTTTGATGGGGATATTGGATATTGTAAAAGTTAAAAGTTGCGAAGGCAAGGAAGCCACAAAGAATAAAGAATAAGAGGATGAATCACTTCTAATAAAATTTTGTAAAGGCCCACCTATGAGATATCATCGTTATCATAGAGGAGGTGAAAGGAGTTAGAATATCACAGTAGTTAGAAGAAGAGAAATTGATTTGAAGATCTGGAGTAAATTAGAGACACAATTCTATCTCTAAGAAATATCACTAAATGTTGGTTAAGGAGCCTCCACCAAAGCCCACTGTAATTTTTTTGTTATTGAAGATTTTGAATCTCTGAAAGATTAAAAAAATTGTGTAACTCCAATATGCAGAATACAGAAATTAGAAGACCATATAAGAAAATTATTTAGAAGAGATCAAATCGTGTCATGCATAAAGGAATGCATTGTTCATTGGAGGAGAAAAATAAAAAAATAAAATTATAGTTTAGAAGGTAAATAATAGCATTGCAGCTCCAATGAGAAATTGTAGTGAAGAGAAGATAATTGAAGCAAATAGAAATCATAGTTTAGAGTACAAGCAATGTTACTAGGTGAGTTTTTCAATGGGTAAGATTGGCAAAAAGTTAAAGAAAGAAAAATAAATTTGTTTATGTGAGAAGGGTTATTTGAAAGATGAATTAATGAAATTGAAATAGTCAAATTCAAAATCGATAGAAACTATTAATGAGAACTGAGAAAAGATATCTATGAGAAGATTTATGAAAATGATTTTCTAGAAAATAAATTGTTGACTATTAAAAAGAAGAGCCAAGAACTAGAAGATAATTTAAATGTCCTAGAAAGAGGAAATGAACTTTTACAATCAATACCAATTGTTTGTGATGTCACATGTGGTATAGAAGATTTATTTTGTTCTCCTAATCTATAAGTTGATATGCAAGGTGCATATAAAGTTTGTGAAGTTGAATGTAAGGATATGTGTTTCGATAGTTTTTCTACACAAATAAAAATAGTTATTATTGTTAAATATTAATTTCTTTCATGATTTACAACTTGTGTTAGTCCTATATTTCCCAACCTCATTTATGACTACCAATATTGGTTGAACATGCTAGCATTTTTTACTCTATTGTGTCTCTACCAAAAGGATTGTGTGTCTTTTGAACAATGCTAACCTACCTAATTGTAAATTTTTTAACCTATGTTTTCTTTTACCTATCTTCTAGTCATTCATGACTTTCAAGATATGTGTGGAATTAAATTTGAATAATTGTAAGTTATTTGTAATCGTCCCTTTTATTTATTCACCACTTGAACTCTCCTATAGACAATAAGAAGAGATGTAGAGAATTAATTCTTTAGAGTAATGTGTACAATTCTCTTCCCTATTTTTGTACAAGTACAATAGTAACTTAAGAATGGTGATTTCATGTATTGTTCGAGTATATAATTACAAATATGAGGAGAAAATAATTATGATAATAAATAGGATGGACAAAATTAGAAAGTATGATAGGGATGGTAGCTCAATATAAAAGACTCCCAAAGAATGCACCATCAACATTTGGATGTACAATTAGCCTTTGAAAAGAATGCTCTAGAGACATTAAGAGAAACCAAGAGGGATTGATTATCATTTTAGTTGAATCTTCTACTTCTTAAGTTTGTTACTCACTGCCCTAAAGCTGGAGTTGAAACCCTATGCACCCTTACATTATAATTACAATTTATTATTGTTCTTCTCTATTGGCATTAGGAGGATGATACCATTTTATTAATGATTTCATTTGGTAGCTCATATAAGCACTATGTTAGGTTAAGAGAGATGAAACCATTTTACTCTTTGCCTTAACTGTTAGGATAAAAAGGAGACATGTATCCTTGATAAATCAACATTGATTAAAGAACTCTTGCATCTATCAAACAACCTAGACATAATTTGGGGTCTCTAGGGTATTAAAATATTGATGAGAATAATTTTGATTTTTTTTATTGAATTTTTTTTTATCAATTTTTAATTTACTATAAAGTACATTTACGAAACCTCTGGTGTATGACCACCATAGTTTGATGAAAATTTCAATTTTTTTTGAAATTTTGTTTTATTTTGAAGGAAATTATGTGTAGATTGATGTCATATAATTTATTTTCCCAAAAACATAAAATCAAAAAGGTTATTAAAGTTTTAGTTAACCTTACTATTTCAACTTTAGGTACCACTCATGCATAATAAATATTATAAAAAATACTAAAATTAGTCATATTACTACGAAATTTATATTTTTATAATCTGTACAATATGAACTGAAATGAGTTTTCATTTCGTCAAAAAATTTATTTGGGAAGACCTCCAAAAAATTATGACAAAGCGCAAATTTTATGTATCAATGCCTTAGCCATATTTTTGCAAAGGAAAGCACAGGCTTAGTGGGACCAAGCCTATCCCGAACTAAAACCCAAGGCAGAGGTACTATTCCCACTCCTAATTTTAAGAAACGGGCACCTATTTTTTAAAATTCAAAAAATTTGTGCCCGTTTCTATTTGGACCGTTGAAATAGAAACGGGCGCCTGTTTCATAAATGCGTACCCATTTCTATTTAAATAATGGGTGTCCATTTCTGAAAGATCTTTTGGAGACAAAAAAATAGACTATGGGCCTGATCCCAATGATTAATAATTATTCAATCATTTTTATGACATATCCATGCAGTAGAAAGAAAATTTTGAATCTACATTCTCTTTTTTGTCTTGTTTTGGATCTGACAAGAAGGGATTAATTTGAATTCAAACTTTGGTGCAAACATGGGATCAAAGAAACACAGAAAGAGGCAAAGAAAGGTTATGACAGCTAATGAAGTTGCAGCAAATAGAGAGAAGGAGACAAAATCACAACGAGAAAGAATTCAAAAACTAAAAAATTGTAGAGGATCAAGTTCACAAATCATTTCAGGAGAGGAGAAGAATGAGGACACCATGATGGATGTAGAGGTTGAAGAAAAAAATACAATAGGAGAAAATTCAGGTACATTTTCTAATTAAGTGTTGGATACAAGTATGTCTTTACAACAAAATGAAACTTATTCTGATAAAGAACTTGATCTTTTTGTATTAGTGGGTTACTATTTAAATCGTTTAGATTTCTTCCTGAAAATAGAGTAACAAATTATATTGCACATCAAATAGCACAAATTTTTAATTTTAATCATAGTGATAAAGGAAATGAATCTCAAACCCCAATTAAAAGTGAAATTCAAACCCCAATTGAAATCAACAATCAAATGATAATTGAGATCAACAATGTGGATGTAGACATACAAACACCAATTGAGAAAGAAACCACTTTGAATGATAATGAAATGAATGAAAAATTTCAAATTAAAAGTGATGTGCTAGATAATCTGCGTGGTTTGGTTTGATGGAGACAGATAAGGACACATGCAAATAAATTGTTTAGACAATTTTTTTATTCTATGAAATTTAGGTTTCAATGTCAATTAATGTTAGAACTAATTAAAAAGACTAAAATGTGAAAAGTGATGAAGAGGATATGAATTTATGTGAAATAAAAGAAGGATGAGTCTCTAAAACAAGTTGTATCAACTGTTTCTAGTGGCTTTAACACAATCAAAAAGAAAAGTTGTTCTAAAGATAGGAATGCAGCACAACAAGAAAAAACAACAGCTTTAGTAAACAAAAAAACTTCTGATAAAAGAATGATGACAAACATAAGTGGATATCTTAATATTCATTATAAAACTTTAGCAAGAGCTGTAAAGAGAAGAGTTAACTTTGAAGGTGATCTGGAAAACCATTTGTGGAGCTTTAGTGGAAGACTCCCGAGGTCTGCCATGAAACTTATTGGTGAAGTCAAAACTTTGATTGAAGATTTTTGGCACGATAATACAAGAGTATCACCTAATGTAAGAGATACTCTTAAATTAATATTCAACTCAAAAAATCATGATTCACATCCAAAACATCTTTTGGATATGAATCAAACAAAATTGTATAAAAAATTTTGGATGTTAAGGTGTTAACTGTTAGTATTAGTCAAAGATCTTTTGAAAAATGTAAACCATGGTATGTAAGGATTAACAAGGAAAGAGTAACATGTTGTTGCAAAACTCATGTTCAATTTCTTTATCATTATGATGTATTTTGATCTATACATTCTACCATGCATACTAATGAAATGTTGTAGGAATGTGGTATAAATATACAGCCTCAAATTGTAAAAGAGTTTATATCAGGTTTGTTTTGTAACCCACTTAATGAGAATTTTTTTCTTTTTAATTCATGTGTTTTTGGTGTATGTGATGTATGTGGAAATCTTGAATTTTTAGATGAATGTTTGC
The DNA here is from genome assembly GCA_018584345.1 of Thuja plicata. Lineage (NCBI taxonomy): Eukaryota > Viridiplantae > Streptophyta > Pinopsida > Cupressales > Cupressaceae > Thuja > Thuja plicata. The sequence goes on along the minus strand of MU224789.1, from coordinate 1,043,143 downwards.
ATGAAAATATTTCAATTGATTTTGGTATACAATTAGTTGATGTAAAAATATTTAAAACTATTGAGTATCCATTCAAGGATGGAAAGGTTAGAAAACAGTATGATCTAATTACTAAAAAAGTTAGTGTTCATGCATTTATGAATGAATTCAAGAATAAGGTTGTACATAAATATATGAAACACTCTCAAAATGCTAGATGGCTTGAAGGAAAGTTTCCCATATGCAAGAATACATTTCCAATTGGTAGTATAATTTCAGTCATTGACTTTGAAAAGAACTACATGCTTGCACCACGAGATGAGATCCAAGATAAAAAAATTATAATTTAGTTCAAGTAATAATATTTGTTCATATCAAGTTTATAGGCATGCACCTGATAGTACAGAAGATGATAGAAGAATTTTGAGAGAGCATCATTTCTATATGAGTGATAATAAATTGGACTCATTAGAGTTTGTCTAGTATTGATTTAAGACCTTTTGTGAAAATTTAAGGGAGAGAGAAATTCATATAATATGGTCAGATAATTGCACAGGGAAATTCAAGAATGCTAGAATGTTTTATTCATTGAGTAGGACACATAAGAAAATTAATGTCCAACATATTTGGAGTTTTTTTAGGTTGGAAATGGTAAAGGAGAACACGATGGTTTTGGTGCATGTGTTAAGAGAGCCCTATGTAGAGAGAAACTCAAATTTGAGGGAAATGCAAAATTCAGAGATGCAAGTGCAATTGTTGAGTGGTGTAAAACAATTTTGTCTATAGGATCAAGTCATAATTCTACAATCACAAATTTATTTTGGCTAGTTGAAGAGAATAATATCCTTTCAAGATATGATGTGATACAATTAGTGGGTGTGCTAAATGGCACTCATTTATGAGTTCTAATTCTAACTCTTGGACTATATGGACTAGGGATCTTGTATGTTTTTGTCAATTTTGTGTTGCAAGGGTATGGGAAGAACGAGAAAATATGGAATGGGTTGAAGAATGGGAACACAAATCCTTAACACCTAGTGAGCCAAAAGATCAAGATGATATAAGAAATGAAGACGTAAATAATGCATTTTCATCAGAAGATTATGATCGTGTTTCAGACCTCATACAACCTAGTAATTTAATTCAATTTCTTGCAAAAATTTAAACTATATTATTAATGTATGCCATATGATCTATGATTGTATTTGAAATAAACATCTAAGAAATTTTATTTGTACATGTACTCAATTTTGTTTTCTAGGACATATGTATGTTGTTGTTGCACCCGAGGATAATGAAGATCAGACTGATTATTGGCTAGCTTGATGTGTAGAACCTAAGAAAAATTTGATATGCCATGAAGTAGATGATGATGGTTTTCAGTATTTGATTAGGTTTGTTGTGGTTTTTGTACAAGGCTACGCAAATACCTAACAAGAAGGAATGGTTTTATAGCTTTTGAAGACTACCAATCAGAAAAGAAGATTATACATTGTTCTCATTTGGTAGTGGAAACAAATATCAAATTGGAAATATACAAAGGGAGACCTACTAATAAAATATTTTGGACACTTTCAATAGAAGAGAATGAGGCAATCACAGACTCATTGCAGAAAATAGAGGTTCATGATGGCACATTAGTTTGAATCAAATTTATACATGTAAGTTTCTGTTAATTATTTTATTTTTATATGTAGACATGTCTTTTTTCAAGTCTCATATGTAGAGATAATTACTCTGGTTTTCAGGTGTCTTGAGTATAACTAGACAACATAGATGTCAAACAAATTGTGAATTTTACAACTTTTGGCTAATCAAAGTTGTAATACTAGGCGAGTGCAATTCATTTATTTAACTTTTGGATCCTATAAATGAATTTTATATTTAAATATACATATTTTATAATATAATTTTAACATTCATTTTTTATGATGCAGGACCTCTATAGAAACATCAAAATAAACTATTTGTGTAGTTCAATGCACACTTGTATTCGTCTAATTTTGGTTTTATAAAATACACAAGCTCACTTTTATTCATGTCAATTTTTGTTTTAAATATAAGTTGAATGCAGAGTTTTATATTGTCCTACACATTCACTAATGGATATTGATATATAGTTATTTGTACATCCATATTTCATATCTCAAATTAATCTTGAAGTCAATATTAGTTACATCTATATATTATTGCATGCCAATTATATTTAATAAGTTATTTGATTAATGATATTTTTAAAATCAATTGCTCTTGTCAACTACAATTGATATTTAATTAAATAATTACAATTTAATATTATTAATGACAAGATTACAATTAATATTTAATTATAATTGATATTTAATTACAAATGATATTTAGAAAAACGTATATATTACATGTAAACTCATATATATCTAGAGTCAAACCACAAGTACAAATAATATGATAACAAGTCCTAAAAATATATAATAACACGTCCTAAAAACATGATAAAAGTACTGATAACACAAGTCCAAATAACATGATATAAATAATATGATAACAAGTCTAGATAACACAAGTCTAAGTAAATTGATAAAAACTCTCGATAACATGTATAACAAGGTATAATATATGAAATGTAGAGTATAAAATCTCCATCATATAATAACATGGTCTAACTCTACATATCTAGCTAATCTACAGTCCTCTTCACTCCACGTGAAGGTAATTATGATGCACCATCAATATGCACCTCATCCTCCTGTACATTTTTAAAAGATCGCATCAGAAGTCCATGTGTGTTTAATTCAAATTTATTACATAATATACTTAAAAAGTAAAAATAATATTAATGAACATTTCAAATTTTACCCTTTGTCCATGTGGTGCAATGCCCTCAGTGGGATAAGGAGGTCCTCTCTCAGCAACATCAGTAGTAGATGCAGTCAAGTCCTATTTTAAAAAGAGTGAAACAATGTATAAATTCAAATGACTTGAATAATTCGCTTAACTATTAAAAAAATAATATTAATAAATATATTTTAAATTTTACCATGCATCCATGCGGTCTAATGCCCTTAGTGGGACAAGGAGGTCCTCTCTCAGCAACATCAAAAGTTGATGTAGTCAAGTCCTGTAAAAACAAACATTACAAAATTTTGACAATCAAGACCTATTAAAGACATGTACACAATGGACAATGAAAAATAAATTTTAATCATGATTTCAAGGGGCCAATGTCAATAGCTACATTTTTTCAATCCTATAGCCATACCAACATTCATGATAGTGTCCACCTGAACAACATATCTAAACCATGAATTGAAAACTTGTGTATACATAAATTATTATTTTCTATATTTAACTTGACTATAAATATATCAAACATCAGCATTTCCATTAGATGTCTGACACATAGCCAGTGTCACTAATGAGTCAAAACATAAATCTGATGCTACATGAGACAATCCAAAATCCTACAATTGCGAAAAGTATAAGCACGAATAAAAGTTGTACATAAATTAGTAAGCATATAAACACTTTAAATTAAAGAATGTAAAACATACTAAAAGTATATGAAGTCAGGTCTCAGTGACCGGTGGGGCAGAGCACGAAGAACTACCAACCTCATTATTACATGAAGAACCCTACAAAATTGCAAAAAATATATCAAGCACATCATCAATTCAAGTTTTAATTGTTTAAACTTTAAATGTACTTATCTATATATCTAGATGAAAGTGCATACCATGAACAGGTGGTCGAGATCTCAAGGTGTGGAAGTGATATAACAAAGGTCACTGAATGAACCAGTGTCAACCCTCCTCTATTCACCAAAAATCCAAATGTTATGGTTGATATGTAATTTAATATTGTACTATAAATTAAAAAATTAAATTTACCTCTACAGGATGATCGTCGTCTGTACATAGAAAATCAACATATGATGTGATGGAATCTCCAACCTCGCCTTGTGCGCTAGTGTCAACATCATCATATCTACAATGGGCAGTTCCATCACTATCAGGCTCACTCTGAGGAACCCTACATATATCCTCGTAGCTCATGCAAACATGTGCTATGTTAGCGAAAACCCTCACTTGAGTCACCAGATCTAAAAAATTGCTTGAAAGGGTACTCACTAAACCAAGAGCTAAGTGAACTGCTTGATGGTGGATAGGTGTAGGCACTGGGTTAACTCACAAGAGTGGGTAACAATTATTTGGAGGAAGCAATTCCTCCTAAAATTTGCAAAGCAGGAGGATTTTGAAAGTACTTTCGATAGAAAGTACATTCTATAGAAAGTCCTTGATTAAGGGCAATTCCAATCAAGTACTTTTGATATAAAGTAGTTTCGATCAAAACTATTTAGTTTCTATCAAAAGTCTATGATTAGAGGCCATTTGTAGAGATTGACACAAGTCTAAAGTTTTCATGGATTCAGAGCTCAAACACAGGGCTCAAATGGAAGACTATGGAGACGACCTTTTGCATCACACAAGTACTTTGAACGAGAATTGTAACCAATATAGATTTGATAATTTTTCAATTCATTAGGGCTATGCTTTGGACGTGCATTGAATGTACGGTTTTTTAAATCAAATATAAACCTCCAAGTTTGACATTCAATGAAAAATAGTAGAAAAGAGAAAAAATAATGAAAAATAATAGTGACCTCCATCTTCGAGTCTACTTTCTATAAAAAAAAATTCAATTTTGATAAATACAGAACAAGTTATAAGATATGTAGTCAAGGTATGTCAAAGATACAGTTTACTCAACTTCAAACGTTCATAAAATATGCAATAATCATGATAAGCTTGTCAAACCAATTTCATGTTTTCCCTATGGATGTGAAAAAACTAAATTTGAAAGAAGGACATTGATATCTATTTAATATAAAAATTATTCTCTATGAAGTCAATGTAGCCTTTTGAAAATGATGTTTCTAGCAAAATAGTAATTTTTCATCGGAGGAAAAAAAATACATTCAAATCAATTCAAAAAAAAAGAAAAAAATTATTTAGAATATAGACAGAAAATCCTAAAAGAATCTAGTTTACTTCATCTTCTAATTTCAAATGGTTTAATGGCAATATGCATCTGAATCTGAAAGTTTTTTTTCCAAATGTAGATATCAGTGTCCAGTCAGTGAAAAAGGTGTAACCCACTATTGTGGGTTCACCCCACTACTGGAGTAGGAAGAGGAACAAGGGGCTCATTAAGCACACAATTTCTAGTTCTATCACTAAATTTGGCCCCTAGCCTACTCTGTAGCATACCTCGACCGACCCCCTGGAAATCTCTCATAGAAAAGTAATTGGGTTTCCTATCCAATTCAAATTTAGCCCATAATTTTTTCAAAAAATATAGGGGGACCTTATGATTGGCATGTGGTGGATGGTAAAATACCATCCACCACCGCTCCCAAAAGTGTGCAACTATCTGCGGGTGCTGACACCATCTAATAGAAATGCATGGCTTCTTGCCAACTATCTCCTCACCCATTTTAGGGTTCACAAAATAAGGTTTAAAATTATTTTTGGTAATTTTTAAATCATTGACATCTTTATAAGAGAGGTCGTCAATATAAAATGCATGCATGGAGTCCCTCCATTACTGATAATTATCTAACTTGGAGTCTAATGACTATACTAAATCTAAAATACCTTGCATGCTATTTCCAAGGCATAGTAGCTGTGGAGGTTGATGAGGCTCATGTCTAATGGTATTAATGTCATGTGTGCTGACATCTATATTTCTCCTAATGTTCTCCCTCAACTTTGTAGGAGGTGGAGGTGGAGGTGGAGGTGGAGGGGGTGGAGTTGGAGATGCCTGCTGAGCTAAAAGCTCCTCAATATCAAAATTATCCATGGGTATATAATCTGCAAATGTATACAAACATGACAATTGACAATTACTATATAATTTAAATTTTACCTTACAAAGACCTAATTTAGAATTATAATTAAATCCAAAATTTAATTTAGAAATAGGTATTAAAAACATGAGAGAGAGAGAGAGAGAGAGAGAGAGAGAGAGATCCTATTAGGTCTAATTATGTATAATTAGTAGGTATTAGGTCTTATTACATGTCTTAAATTAATAATTTTAGGTTAGGTAATATGTCCTAAGGGTCCTATTACATCTTATTAGGTTGACTATTAGGTCTTAATTGGTCCTAATTGATCATAATAAGTCCTATTAGGTCTTAAGGGTCCTATTAGGTCTTATTAACATGCATAGTAGGTATTTATAGGTCTTATAGGTCCTATTAGGTATTATTGGTCCTATTAGGTCTTAATGTAGGTCTTATAGGTTCTATTAGGTATTATTGATCCTATTAGGTATTAAGTGCTCTTATTGGGTCTTGAGGGTCCTATTAGTTCCTATTGGGTCTTAATTAGTCTTAATTGGTCAAGTAATAGGTCATAGTTGGTCTTATTAGTCACATTTTAGGTCTTAATTCTAGCTCTATTAGGACTTAATGATAAACTATGACTGATTAAATGTTTGAAGATGAAAAAGTTGATGATCACCGAGATGTAGAAAGTAAATGCAGGACATTAAATCAGTCAAAGAATTGTATTGTCTTTGATTTCAACTTGATGTGGTACATGATTTCTCGTATACATATTGTCGCCAAATAGAACTGAAGTTGATGCCTGAGCTATCTGCAGTAGTCACCAAGCATAATTGAAGTGTTGACCGACGGGAACCAAAGTTATGAAAATGACAAAAAAAATTAGCTGGAAGGAGCTAAATATAGAGTTGATTGTGGGATTAATTTTTTTTCATCGATCAGTTAAAAGATAAAGATAAGAAGGAGATTTAAAGCATGTTTTATTCTAGAAAACAAGGAGAGCTTCACAGATTAAGACATGAACAACAAAGAAAAGAAGAAGGACAAGAAAAGGTAGAATCGTTGTCTATAAAAGGAGACAAGTAATTCATTATCAAGAGAGGAATGATGAAGCGAATTCTGGTGAAGATAAGAAGTCTTTCTACAGATATGACCGTACAAGTTGAAGAGAAGAGCTAAGAAATTTGCAGACACCAAGAAACAAAGAAGCAACAACATTCACCTAGCGAAAAGAAGTGGAGCAAAGAAATTAAAGAGAACAATGATCAGAAGAGGTATTATGAGCTTACAATAGATCTAAATATCTGCAAGATTAAATTATATTTATAAAAAAATCATATGTTTTTTTAGTTTAACCATTGACTCAGAAAATCTGTTAACAAAGTAGGATTTAACCATCCTTTATATATTGAGATACATCCCAAGGAGTATCAAAAGGTTTTCATGTTGACAGTATAGTTAATTCTAGGTCAAGTGGTAAACTGTTAGTGATAAATCCTCTAACAAGGTCCCACTTAATAGTGTATTTGTAACCTTTAACAGGGTTGGCTCTTCACCGAGCTCACTTCAGAAGACTGAAAATTTTGGGTTACCGGTCCCAAGTGGTTTTTCCCCTTAACAGGGATTCCAAGTTAAAAATACATGTATCAAATGTGTTGATGGTTCATTGCTTTGATGTTTTTCTTTACACATTACTAAAACATGATTGATCGGAAAACACTAAGTTATTTACTGTATTCCAAAAAAGGTTAAGAAAATATAGACTGTTATTCGGTAAATCTTAAGGAAATGATAAAAATTATAAACACCGAGTAGTATATGCATGTTAGATTCACACAAGGCATACATCTTGTAGGACTGAAGATAACTACAGGTTTTAGATTTATGGTATAAATTTTTTGGTTGATTTATTAGATTAAGTTTTTAGGCCACTAATTCACCCCCCCTACCCCACCCCGCCCCCTTTGAGTTATTCTAACAATTGGTATCAGAGCTTGTGTTCTTAGGAAGGGTGTTTAAGGACTAAAGCTAAAGATCACAAGATTAGAAAGGGGATGTGCCTAAGTTGAATAAAGACAACTTTGCATCATGGCAAAGCAGGATAAGACTCCACCTATCAGGTATTGGAATTAGAAATGATATCACTCAATACTTGGATATTGAATTTGTTTTACCTACTAGACCTCCAACAGTTGATCAACTGAGAGAAAAGCATGAAAACAATTCTATGATGATAGAACTTTCTTCCTCACTCTTCAATGCTGAATTTGAAGATGTCAAATCATGCACCACTATAAACATAATGTGGGACAAATTGAAGCTAGTACATAGAGGAGATAAAAATTTGCTAAGAGCTAAGGCAGAAAGCCTAAGATGAAGGTCTGATGACCTAAGAATGAAAGAAGGAGAAAACATCACCGAGTATAGTAGGAGAATCAAAGAGGTAGTTAATTATATCCAAGGAGTAGGAGGTGTACTTGAATAACAAACAGTGGTAAGTAAAATTCTAAGAACCTTTTTGTCTATTTATGCTATTAGAGTATCTTCTATACAAGAAATGAGAATAGTATAAATAACAATGTTACTCTAGATAGTTTTATTGGTAGACTTATTTCATTTGAGATGAATAACTTTGACAAAAGTGTCTTACCAACTATTGAGTTTGCATTCTAATCTTCTTTGAAAATAAGTAAATCAAGTCATAAATGCACTGTTAGAAATGATAGTGAAGGTGATATTGATGACCAAGAACTTGATGAGATTGAAGCACTAATGGATAGAAGATTGCAGAGAGGCAAAGGTAGATAGAAAGGTAAATTAGCACTGGTATGTTTTAATTGTAAAGAGATTGGACATTTTAAGGTTAGATTTCCTAACAAAACAAAAAAGACAAAAACAATGACAGGTCATATGAAAACAAGTTTGACAGAGGTGATGACAGAGATTACCAAAGCAATTGACAATTTGACAGAAGAGACAACCGAGAATACAAGGACAAAGAGAAGAAAGCTTATTACTTGGTTGAGAAAAAAAAAGAAAATACTAACTCCAAATTTGATGAAGATGTTCAGGTTGTATTTGTTTCTATGAAGGATGATTTAGACAAAGAGGAAAGGTATGTTGAAACTACACTCATATCTAGGGTTAGTGAAAATGATGTTTGGATTATTGATAGTGGATTTACTAACCACATGACTAGAGATAAGGAAAAATTTGAAACTTTTAAATATTATAATGGTGGATCAGTAAGAATGGGTAATGACTCACCTTGTCCGGTTGAAGGTAAAGGAACAATAATGTTGAATAATCTGATCAGATGTGAAAATGCATATTGGGTGAAAGGACTTAACTATAATCTATTGAGTGTTTCATAGTTGAATAACATAGGACACCGATTTGAATTTAGAATGAAAAGGAAAAGATCTTTAATGAACCAGGAAGGTTGATCGGAACTCGTAAACAGAAAAAAGGTAACCTATTCTATCTTGATGATATTAATACCATTTGTTTAATGGATAAAAATGAAGACTTGTGGTTATGGAATAAAAGGTTATGTCATGTGAATTTTGATAACATGGTTAGGATAAGAAATAAAAGGAAAGTAAAAGGCTTACCAAGCATGTCAAAGCCCGACCATGTCATGTGTAAGAATTGTCAAAAAGGTAAAATGACAAAGTCTAGTTTCAAGAGCAAAACCTACACATCTAATGCTATTCTAGAATTAGTCCATACTAACCTCTGTAGACCAATGAGAACAAAAATATATTATGGTTATAGATACTTCATTCTCTTTGTTGATGATTATTCTAGAATGATGACAATTATGTTCTTAAAAAAGAAATTAGAAGCTTTCAAGATGTTTAAATGGTATAAAGCTATAGTGGAAAAACAAAGTGGAAATGAACTAAAATTTCTAAGATTAGATAGAGGAGGAGAATTTATTTCTGATGAATTCACTTACTTATGTATTGAGCATGAAATTCAAAGACCAGTTTTTGCACCGATAACACCAAATAAAAATAGGATTGCTGAAACAAGGAACAGTTCCATACTGACCTATGTAGACCAATGAGAAAAAAATGCTATTATGGTGATAGATACTTCATTCTCTTTGTTGATTATTATTCTATAATTATGACAGTTGTGTTCTTAAAAGAGAAATCAAAAGCTTTTAAGACGTTTAAATGGTATAAAGCTATAGTGGAAAAAAAAAGTGGAAACGAAATAAATTGTCTAAGATCACATAGAGGAGGAGAATTTATTTATGATGAATTCACTAACTTTTGTAATGAGCACGGAATTCAAAGACAAGTTTCTGCACCGAGAACACTACAAAAAAATAGGATTGTTGACACAAGGAATAGATCCCTTGTTGATTGTGCCAGAACACTGAAGATTGAGAAAGGCATCACTCAAACATTCTGGAAAGAAGCTGTCAGTATTTCTATCTGCACATTAAACCAAGTTGAATTGAAGAAAGACACCAATAAGACATGTTATGAGCTATGGTATGGATACTCACCCAATGTAAGTTACTTCAGAATTTTGGGAAGTCAATGTTATATTTTGAAAGATGATAGAAATGGAAAGCTTGACTCCAAAGGCGAAGAAGGAATATTTCTAGGTTATTCTACCAAAAGCAAGTCTTATAAATGTCTTAATAAATCCTCAAAAAAAATCATTGAAAGTGCAAATGTTGAAGTAGATGAATTTGCTGAGAAAAATGATGAGTAAAGTAGAAAGGAACCAGAAGACTACAACAGGTTTTTCTACAGTGAAGAACCTGACCCTTTGCCTGAGCAACACTGTATCAATCCTGAGCGACAGAACAATGCACCCTAGCATCACGCTGCAAACACCAAAAATAAAAAAATTGCTCACAATGATGTACCAAGCGATGAAGATCAGAATGAAGATCAAGATGATGATCAGAATGATGAACAAAGATCTGAACCAGTACTTACCATGTATGTGAGAGGCCACCATCCATAAAACCATATCATAGGAAAAAAAAAGGCTGGAATGAGATCAAGAAGTAAGTCATTGAACACTAGATGTTTAATTTTTGATGTTGAGGCTAAATTTGTCAATAATACACTTGAAAATGCAGAATGGGTCAGTTCTATGAATGAAGAGATAGAGAAGATTGAGAAGAACAAAACATGGACATTAGTAACTAGACCGGATGACAAGAATGCCATTGGTACCAAATGGATATTCAAAAACAAGATGAGTGAGAATGGAGAAGTAACAAGGAACAAAGCAAGATTAGTATGCAAGGGTTATGCAAAAGAAGAAGGTATTGACTATGGAGAAACCTTTGCAACCAATTCTAGATGAAAAGGAGTGAGAATTCTACTTTCTTATGCTGCATTCAAAAGATTCAAGGTATACCAAATGGATATCAAATCTGCATTCCTAAATGGAATACTAGAAGAAGAAGTCTACATTGAAAAACGAGGATGGTTTGTTGATCCTAACAAGAGAAACATGGTTTTTAGATTACACAAAGCCTTTTACAGATTGAAACAAGCATCAAGAGCATGGTATGAAGACTTCACTCATATCTCATAAGTATTGGACTTGTAAGAACAATTGAAAACAATGATCTGTATTTAAAAGAATATATTGATGATAACATTTTTCTTTCTAAAATATTTGTTGATGATATCATATTCGGAGGAAATGATATGTTATGCAAATCATTTGCTACTGAAATGAGAAAACATTTTGAGATGTCAAAGTTTGGGGAGATCAAACTCTTTCTTGGTCTACATAATCTTCAATAGGATGCAGGAATCTACATCACACAATCCAAATACATCAAGGAAGTTCTCAAGATATTAAAGATGGAGGAATGCATGCCAGTTGGAACACCTATGGAAACTGGATGCAAGCTGACAAAGGAAGACAAGTCAACTGAGGTAAATAAGACCCGATATAGATCTATGATTGGAAAACTCAGGTATGTTGTACATACTAGACTAGATATAGCACATGTAGTTGGAATAGTTGCAATATTCTCTTCTAATCCAAAGGGATCACACATGACTATTGTCAAAATAATTCTGAGATATCTAAAGAATACCGAAGACTATGGTCTGTGGTATAAAAGAGAAGGAAAATTTGAGCTTCAAGTCTATATAGATGTTGATTGGGCTGGAAACATAGATGACATAAATAGCACAATAGGAGGAGCATTCTTAATGGGTGACAAACTTGTCACATGGATAAGTATGAAGCAAGGATGCATATCACAATCTACTACAGAAGTTGAATATGTGGCTGATGCTGATAATTGCTCTAACATTGCATGGATCAAGAAATTACTGGAAGGTATGAATATGAAAATTCTTGAACCAGTGATTATATATTGTGATAATACTAGTGCTATGAACATTTCAAATAACCTTATCATGCATGGTAAGACAAAGCCTATTTCTATCAAGTATTATTACCTAAGAGAAAAAGTGCAAGAAAAAGAAGTGATACTAGAATATGTGCAATCCAAAGAATAATTAGCAGACATATTCACAAAGCCATTACCTAAAGATACATTTGAGTACCTGAGAAAGAGACTAGGGTTCTGAGGCTTGTCTACTAGTCACTAAGCTGAGTAGGAGTTTGCATCAGCCTACACATAATCATAGGATCATTCATGTTGATGCAAGAAAAGAGATGGACTACAAAGACATATCAATACACAACAAGATAATTATTTGCACTAAACACCATAGAAAATGTTGGCTAATAGAGAGATAAATTTTTGATAGAAAGGAAAATCAAGGAATATATTATGAAAAAAAATACAAAGATTTTTGTGTAAGAGTTCTAAGGTTTTCTTTGCACTTTCTCAACTATGGACTCCACTTGTCCAAGTCTACTTGAGATCCTAATCCACTCCTATAATCCCCCTAAATTCTTACATATTCAAACCTAATACTATCCCAACTCCACAATAAGAGTTAGTTGCTCTGTGCTTAACCTTGAAAGATTTCCACCATTGAAAGTACTTCTTGTCACAATATCCTCTTAGATGATTCCAAGCTCAAACCTTCCCAAACATGCTTATAAGTGCTACAAAGATCATGTTTCTCATTAAGACATCTAATTGAAATCTCACTAATCCCATTTTAGTTGGTCTTCAATCCCAAAGTGATCAATTTCTAAACTAGCTCTAGTTTAGGTCCTATTAGGCCTAATTCTCTATTAGCCCTATCCATAGGTTTTTCTTGGATTCTTGCTAAAATATTCCACACAACCCTAAAAAAAACTTAGGATTAAGATATCCTTTTCCAATACCTCTATTATTTTCAAGTTTTTAACTCCCGAAACCATCCGTACACTACTGTCCTGAAATGTAGGTCATTTAGGGCTATTTTCAAGCATTAACAACAATCCACTGATTTCTTGCTAGAAATTTATCAAGATGGATTAGTTAGGACCTAAGCTCGTAGAAAGGGTTCATTTATACCCTAAGGCATTTGGAACTCCACCTTTTTTTTCTTTCTCTCAAACATGCCTTTGGAATGACACTCGATTCTTTCCATGTTACACTCCTAGTCGGCAGGCCTTGCTCACTTAGGGAATAACCTTTAAAATATCTACTAAACTCCTCATGACTTATCCTAATGTATTTACACTATAAATAGGCTCCTCTAAAATAATCATCCACCCTCAGGAGTTTCCCATGGTTGGATCTCGTGGGGGATCCATGAAAACACGAACTACTCTGGACTGGACTAGGAAACTCCCTAAAGCTTTACAAATTTATAGATGGTAACAAATCAACTTTGCAGTACTTGCACAAAGAATGAAAATGTATTAAAACTAAATACTCAAGACAATATGAACATTAAACTTTTCAATTCAATCCATGTAAACACTCTGTAACTCAAAATTCTTGAGTGTTGCTAAAAACCATAATTGCAGAGCTTCTATTGCCATTCAAAACTTGCTTACATGATCAACCTCCTCGGGAAATGAGCCACACCATACCTTAATATACATATTCCACATTTCTATGCCTTATCCATTAATTTACCACTCGTACAATGAGGGTAATCCAATGTTGTCGAGTTGCATGCAACATTTGCAAAAAGTTACAAATATTGTCATGACAACTTTTGAGCATGTTTGTATTTATTATCCAATCTATCTTTTAGGGCCTCTAACCCATATATTTAGATGAACCAAAATCATTAATTCCTATTAAAGCATCTTTCTTACTATGCCAAGGTCTTGGACACATTTAGACCACATTTCCCCATTTAGGCCAAATCTTGGGACAAAACATTAAAAAGAAAACTAACATAAACTAGAATGAAATTAGCACTAACCACTAATTCACCTAGTCACACACAACAACAAGACCTTTTAAGGTATTAAGAAAAAACATACTGACTTGGCTAGAGTCATTTACAAGCAAAAACTAACTAGGGCTTTGAGGATAGCCTAGATGTTCCTACACCATCCTCCCCAAATGAAAAGACTTTAGTCAACCTTTGGATTGAGTCAGTTGAGGTCAATGCCCAACTTTTTTAACTCTGCTTCCTTTATCCACACTACATCTTGATCTAGTTGTTCTTGCAACTTGAACAAGTTCTCTTGATACTCCTTTCTTGTCTTCTTGTAGACTATGGAATCAAGAATGTGTTATGCTTTCTTTTTTGGTGCAGATGGAAAATTGAGTTCTTCTAACTCCTATATGACTTCATTCAAACTTTGATCTGCATTTGGGATTTGACCTTTGTATAAAATTATTTCTTCAACATTAAACACTAGAGATAGACCCATATCCTCTCAAATTTCCACCTTGTAGGCATTTTCTCCATATTTGTCTAGTATGACACATGGGCCAATTCTCGCCATCTGAAGCTTATGTGGTGTTCCTTTCTAAAATATTTCCTTTTTGAGGTGTACCATTACTAGTTCCCCAAATTTCAATTGGACATCTCTTTTTCACTCATCCACTTTGTTCTTGATCTTCTCTGTATTCTCAATGAATGTTTTCCTTACTAACTCATGAAATTCTTGCATAGGATGTGCAAATTCATTAGCATAGCCACTTCCCTTGGCTCCATCCTTCATGTCATGGAGCTCATAAATGCCTCTTGTATGAAGGCTATAAACTATTTCAAAAGGACTGTTACTAGTAGTCTTGTACACTGTGTCATTATAGGCATATTCTGCTTGCCCAATGAGTTGCTCCCAAGTTTTACCATACTCCTTATTTAGATACCTTAGGAGATTTCTAAGACTCCTATTGACCACCTCTATTTGGCCATTAGATTGAGGATGGTATGCTGATCCAAAAGATAAGTTGGTTCCCAAGTTCTGCCAAAGAGTCTTCCAAAAATGACTGATAAACTTGGTGTCTCTGTCAGACACTATTCTCAATGGAAAACCATGTATTATGACTACCTTCTTGAAGAATAGGGAAGCTATCTAACTTGCATGATTTTTTTTTTGGAGGGTACAAAGTTTTCCATTTTGCTAAATTTGTCCACAATAATATAAATGATATCCATTCCCTACTTTGTCTTGGGAAATCCTACTACAAAATCCATACTCAGACACTCCCATGGTCTCATTGGAATGGGTAAAGGCTGGTATAGGCCTGCATTGGTAGATGTACCATTGGCCTTTCGATCAATAACACAACCTTCTACATATCTATTGACATCCAAATTCATCTTGGGCTAAAAATAGAATCTTTGGACTAATTCTTGAGTTTTTTTAACACCAAAATGGCCACTAAGTGCACAATTGTGTTTCTCCTATATTATATTCTCTCTAATAGACCCCATAGGGACACATAATTTACTCCCTTTAAACAATAGACCACTCTGTAAAGTATACTTAGAGAATTGACAATGAAAGTGATTTTTATACTCTTGGCATACCTTGTAAATGCCTGAAAGTCCTCATCTTCACCATATAGGTCTTTGAAGTTGTCTATCCTAATGCTCTATAGTTGAATTTCTTGAATGGTCAAAGCACTTCTACTTAAGGCATCTGCTACCTTATTCTGCAACCCCTTCTTTTATTTGATGTTGAAGGTGTAAGCTTGTAGGTATTCAACCCACTTCATATGCTTGTGACTTAGTTTATCTTGTGATTTCAAGAAACTTCATGCATGATTGTCTAAATTGACTATGAACTCCTTTGGAAGAAAATAATTCTTCCACTTTCTCAGTGACTAGACTAGATCATACATCTCTAGGTCAGAAGAAGAGTATTTCTTCTTAGCTTCACTTAGTTTCTCAGAGTGGAAGGCCAGTGGTCTTCCCTCTTGGCTCAAGATAGAACTAATGGCTACATTGTTAGCATCACATTCCATGGTAAATATATTTTCAAATGTTGGAAAAACCAAAATTGGTTGGGTAGCAATCTTGTTTTTTAGTAGCTCAAAACCATGGTTAGCTTGTTCATTCCATTCAAATTTAGTCTTCATTCCACCCTTGATAGTATCAAGTATAGGAGCACAAATTGCACATAATTGTTTGATAAAATTTCTATAATACTATGCTAAGCCATGAAAACTTCTTATCTCTATGCTTGTTCTTGGATTAGGCCAGTTGATGATGTCCTCCACTTTTCTAGGATCCATCTTTAGGTTGCCTTGAGATAACAAAAATCCAAGGTACACTAACTCTTGCTTGATGAGTTCACACTTCTCCAAATTTATCATCAGCTCCTCCTCATGTCACCTCTTGCAAACCATTTCTAAGTGTTTGAGATGTTCTTCTCTTGTCTTACTATAGATGAGTATATCATCCAAGCAGACTACCACAAACTTTCCAATATAGTCTTTAACGACTTCATTCATCAACCTCATGAAGCTTTATGGGGCATTGGATACAAAAAATGGCATGGCAAGACACTCATATAGTCCTTTTGTGGTCTTGAAGGTTTTTTTCCACTCATCTCCCTCATTTACCCTGATTTGATTATAGCCACTCTTTAGGTCTATCTTAGTAAAATACCATGCTCCTCCTAGATAATCCATTGGGTCTTCTATCCTAGGGATATAGAACCTATACCTAATGGTTATCCTATTTATTACTCTAGAGTTTTTACATAACCTCTATGTTCCTCCATTTTTAGGGGCTAAGATAGTGGGCATGATACAAGGGATAATGGACTTCCTAATTAGACCTTGGCTCAATAGTTCTTGAATCTGCCTAGCTATCTCCTCATTTTGTTGAGGAGTCATTTTGTATGCAGCCTTTTGGGTAGGGTAGCTCCATAGGTTAGGTCTATTTGGTTTCTTATTGACCTATTAGGTGGTAGGGATGATGGTTTTGCATCACTGAATATGCCTTCATACTTCTGCAGCAGCTCCTGCACTTCCTTTGGCAACTATGTCTTCTTCATTGCTTTGTCTACACTTTCTTCTTTTGGTTTCAAAACCAATGCAACACCAACTCCTTATCCTTCTTCCAATGCCTCTAATAACTCCTTCTCACTCACCATGAGAACATTTTGGTTAGATGACTTTATCTCTGCATCTTCTAGTAGTGATTGGATTTTGAATGTCACATTGTCCTTCTTGAAAGTGTATGAGTTCTTTGCACCATCATGCATGACCTTTCTATCAAATTGTGATGGTATACCTAGGAGTAGGTGGCATTTGTCTAGAGGTAGGAAATCACATAAGAATTTGTCCTTATACCTCCCAATTGAAAACTCTACCCAAGCCTACTTATTGATAAGGACATGATGCCCTTTGTTTAGCCAGGTGACCTTGTAAGGGTTGGTGTGGGGTATTCTTGTCATCCTCAACTTGCTGAATGCTTCCTCTAACACTATAGTTTTAGTAGACCCTGATTCTATGATGACTCTACACACTTTTCTCATCATCTTATACTTCACCCTTAATAGTGACCTCCTATGGCTAGGCTCTTTTTTTAC
Source organism: Thuja plicata (assembly GCA_018584345.1). Classification (NCBI taxonomy): domain Eukaryota; kingdom Viridiplantae; phylum Streptophyta; class Pinopsida; order Cupressales; family Cupressaceae; genus Thuja; species Thuja plicata. The sequence goes on along the minus strand of MU224789.1, from coordinate 1,025,421 downwards.
TAGCTCTTTTATCAAAGTTCTCATCATGACATTCTCTCCTTCCTTTGATTTTAATTTCACTTCTAGGTGTTTACCTCCACCAATAGTTTCTTCTTGGACATAGTTCACCCTCTTGTCACCTCCTTGTGAAGTTGAACACTTCTCTAGACATCTGTATGTAGGATGTCCCATCTTATTGCAGTGGTAACATTTCATTTTGGCAAAGCAATTACCCATGCCTTGAATGTTGTTTCTTCCCCTGCTATTCGAGTTCCTTCCTCTATTTGAACCTCCTCTACTGGACATTCCTTCTTGTTGTTCAAAATTTTTTTTCTCCCCTTGCTTCTTAGGTTCAAAACTACTTCCACCATATCCACATCTCTGTCCTCTAATGTCTCCCCCTCTACCTCTTCCTCTGGTAGTACTAGAGTCTTGTTTCCTCCTTAGCTTCTCTTCAACTTTGATAGCAATTTGGTGGCACTTCTCAATGGTGTCTGGAGTTAAAAGACTCATCTCATCTTGTATGGTCCACTTTAGTCCATTAAGTTATCTTTCTACCTTAACCTTCTCATCCTCTGCAACTCTATATCTCATGCAAAGTCTCTGAAATTCTTCAGTGTATGAGTTTACATCTAGGTCCTTTTATCTCAGACCTTGCCTTCTCTTATGCAATTGGATTTCATAATCCTCAGGGATATAAGCATCTCTAAATTTTTCAACCATAGCCTTCCATGAAGAAATGGGCCTCTTTCCTTCCTTCTCTCTCTCATCTTGGATGAATTTCTACCAAGTGAGTGCAGACCCTCTCATTCTAGCTTTTGCAACCTTCAACTTTTGAGCCTCGGTGATTCCATCACACTAAAAAAAAAATTCTAGTCCCTCTATCCAGTCAATGACTATCTCTGGCTCCATCTTTCCAATAAATATTTTAACTCCTTATAGTGATTTTCCACTCGTAGCCTTTAGAGCTTTCAGGAATGTCTCCACATTAAGGATAGTGTTATCTTTCGATACTTCATCATCAATGGAAAGATCTTTGCCTTTCCCTTCAACCTTATCCTTCACTTTTTCTATTTTCTCATCAACTTCATCTATCTTTTAATCTACTTGAGCCAATATGTCTTGGATCATTCTATTCTCCACTTTTTGATCATCCACTTTATTAGATAACTCAGCATTAGTCACCATTGTTGACTCTCCTACTAATTTAGTTGGTTGGAACATTAACCACAAGTTTGGTCAACTAAGCTCTTATACCAATCCGCTGTAAGAGTTCCAAGGTTTTCTTTGCACTTGCTCAACTATGGACTCCACTTGTCCAAGTCTACTTGAGATCCTAATCCACTCCTAGAATCCCCCTAAAGTTTTAGCTCTTCAAACCTAATACTCTCACAACTCCACACTAAGATTTAGTTTCTTTGTGCTTAACCTTGAACGATTTCCACCATTGAAAGTACTTCTTGTCACAATTTCCTCTTGGATGATTTGAAGCTCAAACATTCCCAAAAATGCTTATAAGTGCTACAAAGGTCATGTTTCTCATTAAGACATCTAATTGACATCTCACTAATCCCATTTTAGTGGGTCTTCAATCCCAAAGTGATCAGGTTCCAAACTATCTCTGGTTTAGGTCCTATTAGGCCTAATTCTCTATTAGCCCTATCCAGAGGGTTTTATTAGATTCTTGCTAAAATATTCCACACAACCCTAAAAAAAACATAGAATTCAGATACCCTTTTCCAATGCCTATATTATTTTCAAGTTTTTAACTCCCCAAAACATCCGTACACTACTATCCTAAAATGTAGGTCATTTAGGATTATTTTTTCAAGCATTGACAACAATCCGCTAATTTCTTGCTAGAAATGTATCAAGATGGATTAGTTAGGACCTGATCTCATAGAAAGAGATCATTTAGACCATAAGGCTTCTATAACTCCACCTGGTTCGTTTCTCTCAAACATGCCTTTACAATGACACTCAATTCTTTGCCTGTTACACTTCTAGCTAGACAGGTCTTTCTTGCCTAGGGCATAACATTAAAAATAGCTACTCGACTCTTCATGAATTATCCTAATGTATTTACACTGTACATAGGTTCTCCTAAAACAATCATCCACCCTTAGGAGTTTCCTACGGTTGGATTTCATGGAAGAGCCATGAAAACACAAACTACTTTGGACTGGACCACTAGACTCCCTAAAGCTTAACCAGTTTACAACTAACAAATCAACTCTAAATTAATTTCACAAAGAATTAAAAAGTCTTGAAAATAACTAATCAACACAATCCCAACATTAAATTTCCAATTCAATCCATTTAAAAACTCTATAACTCAAAATGCTCGACTGTTGCTAAAAACTAGAATCGCAGAGCTTCTATTGCTATTCAAAACTTTCTTACATGATCAACCTCCTTAATAAATGAGCCACACCATACCTTAAGATGCTTCTTCCATGTTTCTAGGTCTTATCCATTAATTTCCCACTCCTACAATGAGGGGAATCCAATGTTGTCGACTTGCATGCAACATTTGCAAAAAGTTGCAAATGTTGTCATTAAAACTTTTGAGCATCTTTGCATTTATGCTCCAATCTAACTTTTAGGGCCTCTAACCCATATAGTTCGATGAACCAACATCATTAAATCCTATTAAAGAATCTTTCTTACTATTTCAAGGTCTAGGACACATTTAGACCACATTTCCCCATTTAGGCTAAATCTAGGGAGAAAACATTAAAAATAAAACTAACTTAAACTAGAATGAAATTAGCACTAATCACTAATTCACATAGTCACACACAACAAAAAGACCTTCTAAGGTCTTAAGAAAAAAAATACTATATTTTGTAGAGTCAGTTACAAGCCAAATCTAACTAGGGCTTTTACGATAGCCTAGATGCTCCTGCACCAGATTTAGTTTGGCATTTCTGTCAAAGGGAGAGAAGTATTCAAAGAGAGAGATTTACTTAATGAATATGGAGAGAAGTATTCAATGAGATATATTGTTGTCAAAGAGAAAATAAATATCCATCAAGGAGACGAATAGTCAAAGAGAGAGAAAAAATCAAAGAAATATTCAAAGAAAAATCCATCTAAGGGAGAGAATTGGAAAAGTTAACACTACATATCTATCCAGAAAAGGGAGAAGATATTCTACAACAAAGGGAGAGACAAAATCAGAAGTTGATACATCTATCGAGTGAAGAGAATATAGAATGAACAAAGTACTCTCCAAGAATCAACTCTAAGCTAAAAGAGCTTACCGAGAGTCAGACATTTATATTGGTTATAGAAAAATAAGTCTGGTAGAGATTGATGAACTAGAACTGATATATTTCATATTGTATTAGTAGTATGTAGTATGTTGCCATCAATGCCAAAGGGAAAGATTGATAAACTATAACTGATTGAATATTTGCAGATGACAAAGGGTAAATGTACAATAACATGTCGCACTAGAGGACATTTTACAGGGGTCCATCCGTACCCCTTCCGGCCGGAATACGTCCGGCCGGAACGGGTCCGGCCGGACCCCTGTGGTGCTTTTTAGATGCCACTTGGTGCCTATG
>MU224789.1:998985-1012929 GCA_018584345.1 Thuja plicata | reverse complement strand
TTAGTTTACATCATCTTCAAATTCTAAACACAAATGCCACTTCTATGTCGTTAAAGTTTACAAATTTGAATGTTGTCGTCCTTTTCCTTTATAAAAGTGGGACACAGGTTTGTACTTTTACCCCAAAGTTGATAATCACCGATATGCAGAAGGTAAATGCAAGACATTAAATTAGTTAATGAATTGTATTTTCATTGATGTCAACTTGATATGGTATGATTTATCATAGACATATTTTCACCGAACAAAACTGAAGTTAGGAAAATGACAAAACAACTTAGCTGGCAGGAGCTAAATATAGAGTTAACTGTTTGATTAACTTGTTTTCATCGATTAGTTAAAATCTAAAGATAAGAAGGATATTTAAGGCATGTTTTATTCCAGAAAACAAGGAGAGATTTATGGATTAAGACTAAGGCAAGCATGGTGAGGTTTACGGATCAAGAAGTGATCAATGAAGAAAACACTTTAAGGAAAAGAAATAGTGGAATCATGTCTATAAAAGGAGACGATTAATTTATTATCAATTGAGGAATGCTGAAGAGAATTTTGGTGAAGATAAGAAGTCTTCATATAGATCTGATCATAGAAAGTTGAAGAACAAAGCTAAGAAATCTCCAAACACCGAGCAACGGAGAAGCAACAACATTCACCGAGCATAAATAAGTGGAGCAAAGGAATTGAAGATAAAATTGATACGAAGAGGTAATATGAGCTTACAATAGATCTAACCATCTACAAGATTAAGTTGTAGTTATGAACAAATCATATACTATTTCAGTTTAACCATTGATTCAAAAAATCTCTTAATAGATTAGGATTTATGCATCCCTTACATATTGAGATACATCCCAAGGAGTATCAAACGGTTTTCATGTTGACAACATAGTGAATGGTAGGTCAAGTGATAAATGGTTAGTGATAAATCCTCTAACAAGGTCACACTTAACAGTGTGTTTGTAACCTTTAATAGGGTTGGCTCTTCACCGAGCTCACTTCAGAAGAGTGAAAATTTTTAGTTACTAGTCCCAAGTGGGTTTTCTCCTAACAGGGTTTCCATGTTAAAAATCCATGTGTCAAATGTGTATATGGCTCATTTCTTTGATGTTTTTCTTTACACGTTACTAAAACAGGATTGATCAGCAAACACTAAGTTATTTACTGTATTTCGATAAAGGTTAAGAAAATATAGACTGCTATTCAGTAAAGCATAAGGAAAGTATAAACATCGAGAAGTATATACATGTTAGATTCACACAAGACATACATCTTTTAGGACTGAAGATAACTAGAGGTTTCATATTTGTCGTATAAATTTTTGGATTGATTTATTGGATTAATTTTTGAGGCCACTGATTCACCCCCCCCCCTCTCAGTTATTCTAACACTTAATAGGTCATATTGGTCCTAATTAGTTTTAATAGGTCCTATTAGGTTATAAGGGTCCTATTAGGTCTTATTAGTAGGTATTAGGCCTTATTAGATCTTGTGTGTGTGTGTGTGTGTGTGTGTGTGTGTGAGAGAGAGAGAGAGAGAGAGAGAGAGAGAGTTTATTGTTTATTTTCTAGACCTAGGGTTTACAATTTTGTTTTTAGCAAGTGTCTAGGTTTATATTTGTGTTTTCTACCTAGTGTTTACAATCTTGTTTTAGTTGTGTTTAGGCTTAGGTTTTAGTTTTCTACCTAGGGTTTCATGTTTCAATTGTGATTATGTTTAGGTTTAGGTTTTACTTTTCTACATAGGGTTTTAAGTTTTGAAAGTTTTATTGTTTTCTACAATTATTTACAAATTAAAATAAAACTAAATATAACAATTTATTTAAATCCTATTAAAAAAAATTAACATTAAACATAATACATATTGAACATTAAACTAATAAGAAACAACAATAAATTACCATTTTTAAAGAAAAACAATGATATGTAGCTGGACTTGGAAAAACAACAGCAAAGGGGTCAGTGGTAGCTCTTAAAATGGGCACTGCAACAAAACATGGTTATGTTTTGCAAGTTGTGAAAATGACTTGCAAAATGGTTTAAAAGAAGAATTAAATACTTTTACATAACGGACACCCGTTTTGGCCTAGGCACCCGAACCAAAATGGGTGTCCATTTTATATTTATGGCTCGGGTACCTGAAGCATAACGGGCATCCATTTCAAACAAAATGGGTGCCCATTTTTACTTGCCAAATTTTTTGGCTGCGGACTTCCGTGGAATTGGCACCCAACTTCATGCATGCACCCTACTATATATGTGATGACTGTTGTTGTTTTCATTGTAATGATAGTATTGTTCACTTTGGTCTTCTACTGTGTTTTCCCTTGGATTTTTTTTATCTAGACATGCTTTGTAGCAATTTTACCATATTGCGACCAAGACTTAACTAAGTGGGGGATGTCTAATTATCTATTTCTTAATTTCAATTATTGCAACTATTGTGAAGCATTATAGTGTAATACTCTATTTTAATCTTTATTCTTCTCCTTGAACTATATTGTTAAATCTAAAATAAGAATAAAAGGTTAGATGTAAGAGAATCTCACCTTTTATTCACAATCAATTATTTCCCAAAATCCATTATTTCGTAGAATCGTCAATTTAAAATAGTTTTCACCCTACATAAAAATGTGTAACTTGGTTAACGATTCCAATCTTGCAAATGTCAGAATGAGACAACTATTTTGAAATTCCAACTAATAGTCAGATTGTAACATTGTTCCCAAACTATGTAGTGATTCCAAAAAATCTTCCAACCAAGAGATTAAATTATTGTCATAATAATTGACAACCCTTTAAAAATATGAATCCTATCATGTATTCATATTATTCCCACAAGAATGCAACTCCTACTTATGTTTTAATTGACAAGGCAATAAATTCAAGAGAAACTTCAATGATCAATGGTCATGTGCATTAAAGTTTGTATAGGAAGTTTATGACAAAATGTTCCTCGCCTAGCAATGTAATTATTTAGTGAGTTAAAGCCTTCAAAATATTGAGGGCAACGTCTAAATAGCAAACTAAAACATTTACATCAAACATGTATACACCATGATACTACTGTGCTTTTCCTTTCACCTGCGCCAGCGTCAGTCATATGAGTGTCAGTCTGGCAGTGCAGTACAAAGGTATAATTTCTTAATTTTTATTAAGAATTGTATTATTAACAAAGTATTATTTTTATTTTTTTTGGCAAAAATGGCTAAGCCATTATACTATTATTATTAATGTATAAATTTGTTTCAAAGGCTCAGGAGGGAAAGAAACAGAAAAGAAAACCCTCCTTCATTGCCACTACAAACTACAATTGATAAATCCATAGTTCAAAATGTTCCCACTTATACAATTTGCTCAAACAGACGCCATGTAACCAGTTTTCAAAGGAAGCCGATCATCTAGCTAAAATACCCAGAATGTAAATACAACAAGCTATTTGTCTCCTTCCTGATATGACAAAAATTAGAAAAGACCACCAGCATATCGACATTCACTATATAGTCCCCCAGTTTAGTCGGTATGAATCCCACAAAAATCCTCTGAATCCAGTAGAGTATACCAAAAGCTAGTATAGTCGTAATTATCTTAGAAACCCCCAAAAAAGGATATTGTAGAAATAACCCCCAAAAAAGGATATTGCAGAAATAACCCCCAAAAAGGTATTACCTGGGTTTGACCTTTCCATGGTAGTGGCATGGACACTTGCATTGATGGCTAGAGGATACTGATTCTGTTGAAGAAGGTGATGCATGTGAAGTCCCTGCACCCGCTCCATCTAGGCCACCATCTTTTGAGTAATAAAGAATAATGGCCATGCTATCAAAATAGTTATAAGCATCCACCATGATATTGGTTGGAATGAATTCCACCAGAGGGCCTGTGTTGCTCCTAAAAGCTGCTGAGTCCTTTGCCGTAATCCCAAGCTTAAATAAATTATAAAGCTTAACAAATTCCAGATCTTTGTCTAGCCTATTTGGGGGAAATAGTCCTCCTACCCATGCTTGTGAGTCTCTCAGATTGTAACCCAAAATGGCCTTATGAATGGTACCAATATTCACAAAATCAGGATTTACTAGCTTATCTACCATTTCCAAGAAAGGGGTATAGTCCTGGGTGAGATCATAAAAGTTGGACAGAAAGATGGAGAGTACCTGAGAATGGAGGATGATGCGGGGAAAAGAAGGATATAAAATATCCTCTCCAATAAAAGTACAAACCGCGTCCTCGAAATGCTGTGGAAGAGCTCTAAAAGCCACCTTCATTTGTTGGTGAAGGTAATCATCAACCACAGGGCACTCCCACTCTAAGCTTGGAATGTGGATGCGAAAGTTAAATGGATGGTATTCCATACTGCGAAGCGGAAAACACCACACTACTACTCAAAGAATTGCATCCACACTCAGAGCAAACCAAGCAAAGGCAGAAATATGAGGGGCTCGAATTGTTTGAAAGATATATATAGCCACCATATCAAAAAATAAACGTAACTTTCGGCTCATATGTATATAGCCCGTACCACAAAGTATTATTATTGAATATAATTTTAAATTTTTATTTGTATTTAGATATATTAAATAAAGAAATCATGAAAGTATTATTATTTTGTATTATTATTAATTAATTATATAGATTATTTGAATTATTAAATAATTATATTATAACATTTATAATTATTAATTGTAAGTTAAAAATTGTAATAAATACATTTTTACATTTAATTTTTTCAATTTGTATTATTATTTTATAATTATATAGCTTTAACTTATTTTCTTTATGTGAGTTTTATTTATTTATTTTATTACTCTATCTTTTAATTCTTTGAGTTGTATCTAATTTTTGTATTAAGTATAGAGTTTTCAAAATAACAAGAGTTCCTTACAACAAAACGGGAGGCTAAGACTCACACCAAAAGACTTCAGATAGTCATATACATAAGAATTACAAAAATATGAGACAAAAGAGAGCAACTAGTGAAGGAGGCCATCAAAAGACCGAGCCCAAGTGGTCCATCCTTGATGGCTCTCCATCCAAACAACACCCAATCTATCCTGGATCTGATCAAGAATGAGGATTCTTTCTTCAGAGACAACTTTCTTCTTTCTAATTTCCTTACTAAGCTTTTTGACAGCTTCTTCAAAAGAAGCATAGTTGTCCATCGTTCTGCGCCATTCATAGCAATTCTTCATTTCAAACACGAACATGTTAGCATTTCATCACAGACTTGGAGTGGGATAACCTGGCTCCAGAGAGGGAGAAGAAAAAATCAAGATTATTATGAAGATTGCTAAAATTGTCTTCATTAAGCTCAAAAAAAAGGGGATGCCTTTGATGGCAGGGGATAAGGTGTTGTCTTTTAGGATGTAGGATAAAGCATCTGAGGCAATAACAAACAAGGCAGGGGCCAAAGGGCACCCTTGCTTGATGGATCTACCAAGATTAATTGGGGGGAGAGGGAGCTATTTATGTCAATTTGAGCAGTAGCATCATTGAATAACATTTTGATCATATTGCAAAAGATGGGGGGGGGAAGCCAAAAGCTTCAAGCATCATAATTATAAAATCCCATTCAACCCGATCATAGGCCTTCTCAAAATCCAAGAGAAACATAGCATCCTCCTGGTTTGAGGTCCTAGCCCATTCCATAGCTTCCCAGCCAGTGACGAGGCTCTCCAATATGTATCTGCCCTTGATGAATCCAGTCTGAGTAGAGGAGATAAACTTAGGGAGAATACCTTCAAGTCTGATGGCGAGGATCTTAGCTATAATCTTATAAGAGACATTAAGGAGAGTAATGGGCCTCTAGTTTTTTATAAGAGTCTTATCACCATCTTTAAGAATAAGCTTTATGATGCCCATGTTTATGAAGTCCCCAAGGGAGCCCTTGTTAATGGCTTCACTGTAAATATCGAGAAGATCATTGCAGATCCAACTTATGTTGGCTTTGTAGAATTCAATGTGCAAACCATCGGGGCCAGGGGCCTTATCATTCTTGAGGACAAAAATAGCATTCTGGATTTCCTCCAGGGAGACGCTTTTGTTGAGTTGTATCTAATTTAATATTTAATACTATATTTATAATTATTTTTAAATATTTTTTTTATAAATATATCTCTATATTTTTATTAGTATATTTACAAATATATTTTTAAAAAAAAATACATTTATATTTTTTATTTTTAAATATGTTTTAGATTAGTATATATTGTTATGATATTTATGTTTATATTTAAACTTTAATTAGTCATTATATTTTAATAATAATAAATAAATAAAGCAATTCATTTTCCCTAATCTTTTTCTGTTTTAATACATTAAAAAATAATATTAAAGTAACATTATTGTAATTAAATTTTAGAGTAATTTTTTTATTTCTTATTTCATTTATATACTTTTATATTGATATATGTTTTATTGAAATTATATATTAGTTTTAAGTTTAGGATTCATTTTGATTAAATATTTAATTAGGTTTAGGGTTTTGGTTCAATTCTAATTAAGATTAAGGTTGAATTAGTTTAATTTTAGTGTTAGGGTTCTATTTTGTATAGGGTTGGGGTTAAAAATTTTTAGTGTTAGTTATAGAATATAATTTGTTTTAGATTTAGGGTTCAATTTGGTTTAATCTTTAATTAGGTTTAGGAGTATGGTTGAATATGGTTTATTGTTCAATTTGATTTGGTGTTATGATTAGTTTTAGCTGTATAGATAGAGCTTAAAATTGGGTTTGGGTTAAGTGTTAGAGTGAGGTTAAAATTAAATTTATGGTTAGGATTTAATTTTGTTTACAATTAGCATTAGGATTAGATATATAATTAGACTTAGGATGAGGATTAATATATTAACCAAAACTTAATAAAGGTTAGGGTTTAATTTATTTGTATTAAAAAAGATATGGTAAATTAGAGTTTGGCTTGGTTTACTATTAAGCTTTGACTTGGTTTATTATTAAGGTTAGGGATTTATTTGGTTTAGGTTAAGTGTTAGGACAAGGGTTCAATTTCATTTAGCACTAGGACAAGGATTGAATTAAGATGATGATTAGGGTTCATTTTGATTTAGTCTTAGGGTTAAAGTTAGATTTGTTTTGGGGATAGGATTAGGGCTCAATCTAGCCCAGTGTTAAATTAGATTTAGGATTAGGGTTTATTTTGCGTTACAATTCAGTTTATAGCAATGAATTTACACCAAATTATTTAATTGTATACTAAAATTTTATTTTATTTTTACTGTCAAGGACATAGAAGTTATAATTATAGTGATGTTCTCTTTTTTGACTAGTGATTTGATCCAAAAGACTTATGACGAAAATAAATTATTTAATATAAAATAAAAATTAATTTATAATGAAAAATTTAAATGTAAAATATTAAATTAGATACAACTCAAAGAATTAAAAGATATAGTAATAAAAGAAATAAATAAAACCCACAAATTAGTAAAGAAAACAAGTTAAAACTATATAATTATAAAATAATAATACAAATTAAAAATAATTTAACAATTTCTTTATTTAATATATCTGAATACAAATAAAAATTATATAATGAAAAAATTAAACGTAAAAAATATTTATTGTAATTTTTAACTTACAATTAATAATTATAAATGTTATAATATAATTATTTAATAATTTCAATCAGTTATATAATACAAAATAATAATACTTTTATAATATATCTAAATACAAATAAAAATTAAAAAATTATATTTTTTTAATATTAATTATAGAGATATCAAAAAGGTTACAACATGAAGAAGTCCCACGACTATTTCAGCTCTGGAGGCATGCCTTACACGGAGAACAAAAACCAAGTATGCTACCCAAACAACCTAAGGAAACCGAAATACACAAGAGCCATATATTCAAAAAAATTTAATGAAGCAAATCCACAAACCATTCCACCCATGCTATCCAACCAAGTGGTCCTTCCATCCAAGCAATGCCTTTATTGGCTTGGATTTGAGCAATCATTTTTATCTGATCATCAGTCGCATTCTTATTCTTGGTGATTTCCTTGTGTAATTTTTTCACCGTTTTGTTGAATAGAGCCATATTGTTCATATGATTACGATAGTCGTAACCGTCTTTCATTTCAAATATGAACATAGTGGAATGCCCCATTTTGAGGAATCTGATAAGTTTCTCCCTCTCGATCATCATCATGATACAAACTTGCAAGGAGATTTTCAAAAGAGTGAGTTTTAAGAACAACTCAGTAAGAGATCTATGTACACCTTGATACCTATCTTCATTCCTGCACTTCCATAGTTGCCACAATATGTTAGAAGAAATAATGAGCCATAAAATATTAGAATCTTCTTTAAGACCCTGAATATACCTAGTAATGATTTCAAAAATATCAATGAACTTGGGATAAGTTATTCCAAATAAAGCCCAAACTTTCTTAGAAAATTTACATTCAAAAAAGATATGTCTACAGGATTCAGGTCTATTGCAAAGTCTACACACATCAATAGGAACAGGGTACCTGCTGATAGGGAGTCTATTGATCAGCATAAGCCATTTAAAACACCTAATCTTAGTATCAATAGAAGATTTACAAATTTTATTAAGGATTTTTCTCCAGTCCTTGGTATCTAGGGATGTGTACCAAAGTTCATTGATATGCTTTATGATATCCAGATTATTACTCAGGGTATTGTAGACATTTTTGGCTTTGATTTTTCTAAGAAAAGTACCATCAAGCCATTTGATATTAATGTATCTATGTGAGTTTATGAGGCAGGAGGAAGGGATACCAGAGCAAGCTCTAGAGATCATGTTATAAGTTTTTTTATGAGCAGCCGGAAGATTGTATTTATTTCTTAACTCATCCCAATTAATCAAACGGTCATTCTCAAAAAGATCAATAAATGTGGAAATTCCCAAGTTATTCCAAAATTTAGCCGAGCAGCCTTGAGTCAGGGCAAGAGGCTTCCCCTGGAGATACAGGTTCCACCAAATGGACCTTTCACCATGCAGAAGGGTTTCAGAATGGAAGAAATTATCAGAAATATAGTTTCTAGAAGACTCCCATGCTTTCCAGATGGTTTTAAACACGGCAAAACCATGTATATTGATAGGAAAGTTACCAATTAAAATATCAGCAAATGGAAGTTCTTTCCAAGTTTTAGCCTTCTTTGGGTATCCCCTCAAGATATTATTTTGAACAAGCACCTTCCATGGTTTATCCCCCTCAACACAATGAGAGATCCATTTGGTGGCAAGAGCTATACCTTGGATTCTGAGGTCTTTTAAACCAAGCCCTCCAGAATTCTTATCAGTGCTGCACCAATCCCATTTAACCGCATGCCTTTACCATCCGACCAAAGGAAGCTCCTTATGGCCTTCTGAATTTCCAATATTTTGTAGTTGTTAAACATCCAGGCCGAGGCGTAGTATATTTTATATGAAGATAAGATTTTTTGGCAGACCTGGAGTCTACCAGCAAGCGACAAGGATCTATTATACCAGCTGTTAAGTTTTTTAGTGATCTTAGTTTTAACCCAAAGCCACATATCTCTGAGAGAAGGATCTACAGAGAAGTGGATGCCCAGGTATCTGACTATGTTGGTGGGTCCACCCCACTGGAATCCTTGTTTCAAGAACCAACACGGAGGTTGCTCATCCCATCCAAGACAGATACATTTGGATTGAGACAGCCTAGCACCCAAGATCGAGCAGAAAAGATCAAGCTTTTTTGTAAGACAATTGAAATTAATTTCTTCCAGATTAACAAATAAACTAGTATCATCAGCGAATTGGAAAATGGTCAAATTCTCACTATTGGGCAAGGTGATGCCTTTGACAGCCGGAGATATGGTATTATCAGTAAGGATGAAGGATAAAGCTTCAGAAGCAATTACAAAAAGAGCAGGGGCAAGCGGACAGCCCTGTCTAATAGATCGGGTCAGGGGGAAAGGGTCAGAAAGAGATCCATTTATATCAACTTAGGCCATAGCATCTTTAAGAAAGATCTTGGTATACTTACAGAAGAGGTCAGGGAAGTTAAATTCCTTAAGCATTAGATCAATAAAATTCCATTCAATTCTATCATATGCTTTCTCAAAGTCCAAGAGAAAGATAGCTGCATTCTGGTTGGAGGACTTAGCCCAGTTCATTGCTTCCCAGCTAGTAATGAGATTTTCTAGGATATATCTACCTTTTATAAATCTGGTCTGTGTAGAGTCAACAAACTTAGGCAGGATGCTTTCCAGTCTATGAGCCATTATTTTGGCAAGTATTTTATATGAGACATTCAAAAGAGTGATTGGGTGCCAATTTTTTATAATAGTTTTATCACCCTCTTTAGGGATTAACTTAATGATACCTCTGTTAATCATATTGCCCAGAGAGCCTTTCTCATAAGCCTCATTATAAAGGTCAAGGAGATCCGAGCTAATCCAGCTAACATTAGCTTGATAGAATTCAGCCGGAATCCCATCAGGACTAGGAGTTTTGTCTTTTTTAAGTGAAGTGATAGCATTAACAATTTCCTCTTTAGTAATACTCTCCCCTAGAAGATCAAAGTCGAGTTGAGTTATCTTCTTAGGGATAATGGATCTGATCTTATTCCTGAGGGTAGAGGATTCCCTGTTGTCCTCAGAGGTAAACAGATTACAGTAGTAGGTGGCGAAGGCTTTCTTGATTTCATTAGGATCATTTATCTCCCTATTATCAACAAAAATGCTAGAGATAGCTTCGTTGGCCTGCTTTTGCTTAAGGTAGTTAAAAAAAAAATTTGATCCTTTGTCTCCATGTTGCAGCCAGTGGGCCCTGCATCTAATCTTTGCACCAAGGACCAGTGTCTGTTGATGTCTATGAAGGTCGTCTCTAGCATTAGAAATAATGGGGACCAAGCTGTGATTGGACAGGTTGTTCTGCATAAGTGTTTCAGCAGACTTAAGTTTAGCAGTAAGAGTTTTCTCAAGAAATCTAAAATTCTTAGCCTTCTTTTGACCGAGAGTTTGGAGTAAAGCTTGCCAAGCATGGAGATTTTTATGCCACCTCTCACAAAAAGAAAGGGAAGGGGATCCAATCTTATTGAAGGTACTGATGAGTTGAATAGCGGCCAGGATGTCATCATCTTCCAAAGGGAGGAGTTGAGGATATATCTGGATCTGCTAGACAGAGGAGATTGAGGAGCAGTGGTAAGCTTAATACAGGTAGAGATGGGATGATGGTCAGAGAGAGCTGTAGGATAAACCGTAACAAGGTTGCCAAACTTATCAGGGATGAAGGAAAAACAATTCATGTGTGCGTAGAATCTATCAAGCCTAGCATATATACGGGAAGGACCCTGCTGAAAGTTACACCAGGTGTATCTCAAATTAAGATTGGTATTGTCATTGTTCTTCAGAGGATCAAACAGCCATTTAGACTGGAGCATATTATTCCAAGGTTCTACCTCTGCAGGTTTCCAGTTGAAAGGTCTGCCACCAAATTTATCCTTTTGTGACTCAACCATGTTGAAGTCACCCCCCAAAATCCATGGGATGTCCGGAAGGGAAGACAACCAAATCCACAGGTTAGCCCTCTCCAGAGGATCATTAGGAGCATAAATAGAGCAGATTCCAAAGGACGAGTCGTTAATGCAGAATGAGGCCCAAACGACTCTATTACATGGAGACCTTCCTTTGTCCGTGATGTGCTTGGACCATTTAGGGTTAATAAGAAGTCCTACACCGCCCCTACCTTTAGAGTGAACAAAGAAAATTTTAATGGCATCTTTCCAGATGTAGTCAAGACTAATATCTAACATAAAATCAACGGCTTTAAGTTCTTGAAGCATAATAAAAACTTTGTTATTAACAGTGTCAATAAATCGCTTAGCAATGTGTTTTCTGTCTGGGGACTCAAGACCCGTCACATTACATGAAATACAATTCATCTTGACCTGTTAACATTGGGGACGCATATAAGGTCCATGGACTCACCTATGTTGTTGGTTATGACCGGTTGAGAAGCTTCCTTAATTTCGAGCCCACCAGAGCCTTTATTCTTTGAACCAGGAGGTCTGCCCCATCATTTAGATATGGGGAAATCTTTTTTTCATTCTAAGTCATCAGCTTCAGTATCAAAAGTCTTAGAGCAGTCAATTCCTATGCTAGGTCTAACCGACGGAGTAGAGTGATCATGGGCTTTTGTGGGCTCTAATTGGATAGAGATCTTGTTACTATTATCCGCATGAAGGATTTCCAGATAGTATCCCTCATCAATTTCCTTGAAGTTTTTAGCTTCTACAGAGGTGGGAGAGGGATCTACAGAGGTAAGAGCAGCAAGGGAAATCGAACTCATGGGTGGTATATTTGATTTGTTAGATTTATCAGCTTCAACTTCAGAATTATCAACTTTCCTTCTTCTTTTTTTATCAGATTTCCTTTTAACAACTTGGAATCCATCTGACATATTAACATCTAGAGAGGGTTCGACCGCATTAGTTAGGGCTTGTTTGTTAGTGTGTGTTACTGGTGGGGAAGACACCACTGTAGAAGACAGAGAAGTGTTAACAGATGGAGCAGAGTTTTTTTTTGAACTATCAGCAAAAATTGGAGTAGGGATAACATCACTTTTCCTTTTAATAATGGGGCATTCACGATGAAGGTGACCTTCTTTTTTGCATAGAAAACATGCATTCAGACCACCCAAGATTTCTGAAGGACATGAGATGATTTCCCCAGAAATGTTGATCTCAAGAGCCGGAGGGATTTCAATGCCAGGTCTAAGGGAAACTAGAGGTCTAGCATCCATATGAGGAACCAGTTGAGTAGTGTCATCAAACCTAATGACCTTACCGAGTGGTTCCAGGATCTGATTAATAAAACAACAAAGAAATGGGGGTAGGTTTTTAATAATGATCCATCTAGGATTCGAAAGAGCAAGCACCTCTTCATGAATAGCCTCCGGAGTCTAGGCTAAAGCCCGAAATGAAGTGTTACCTACATTCCAATATTGCCTTTTAAGGACAGCCCCCTGTGCTTCTGAGGTTTTAAAGAAAATGACAAACAGACCCTTCTATAACTTCCTACAGAATGAAATGCTATGCCCTAGCTTGAGATTCCAAAAATTATGAAACCAATCATCAAGAAATTTCCTCGCAGGGCACTTATCAACATCAACAACAGCGAAGAAAATAGCATAATTTCTTAACCTACTTTTTTCCTTCTCAATTTCACCAAGCATTTCAGGGTTAGGGGAGATGGAAAAAGGCATCAAGGCATTCACAGAGCTCTTACCTGGCTCGGCCTCTTCATTGCGATGTGAAACACTAAACCTAGTAGATGCAAAGACCGTGGAGGAGTTAACCACCACCTCTGAGAATGTTTTCGCTATTGGAGATGCATTGTGAATACCACTTTCGTGGTTAGGTAAATTAAGCGCAGAGGAGGTTGCTGGTTCATTGATGGTAGTAAAGGCAGAAGCTATGGCTTCTGCAGGGGAAATAAATGGCGGAGCAGACATCACAAAAAAAAAAAAAAAAAAGAACGTACACACCTGGGTCATCGGGGGATGTGTCTTCGCTGGGAGGATGCCACGTCGCCAAGTTGCAGTGCTTGGTTATTGTAGCCTATACACAAGCAAAAATGCAGAGCTCTTTTTCCTATCAAATTAAATTATTTTGTACTATTTTACCAAAAAAAATAAATTATATTCAATAATAATACATTTGTTAATAATACAATTCTTAGTAAAAATTAAGAAATTATACCTTTGTACTGCGCTGCGAGACTGACGCTCATATGACTCACACTGACGAAGGTGAAAGGACAAGCAGAGTAGTACCATGTATGATGGTATGGTATCATGGTGTGTACATGGGCACTGGCTAAACCTGCAACAAAAACGTAATGGGATGGTGCCATACCATCCCCCCATACATGCCCGCTCGTCTATATTCCATCTCTCATACGAAAACGTGATAGACGGAAGTACGGAAGGCAGACG
>MU224789.1:976976-998885 GCA_018584345.1 Thuja plicata | reverse complement strand
AAGTTTCAGGTTTATTACAGAAGGTACAACTATCATAATTCATCTGGTAATTGTTAATAGGGATTCTATTAATTAACAATAACCATCTAAAACATCTGATCTTGGGATCAATGGAGGATTTCCAGATCCTATTAAATATTTTACTCCAGTCCTTCATCTCAAGGTCAGTATACCACACATTATTGACATGTTTAATAATATTAATATTATTATTCAGGGAGTTGTAAACATTTATATAGCATATATAATATAGTACTTTTATATTATATATTATAGAAAAATATATATTATATATTAGAAATTGTAATAATTATTTATAGTATCATTTAAAAAAATAATATAGTAAATTTATCTAGAATACATAATAGTTATATATTATAAATAATTAAATTTTTTAATGAAAATAGCATGTTTAGAGTAATATTTCATAAATATACTATATTGTAAATTAAAAGATCATTTTTAAATGATATATGAATTATATATTATCAAACTATGGTAACTATCGGAAAAAAACAAATTTGGGAAGCCTCCGAAAAAAGGGGTCCTATAAGACCAAATCGATTGAACCAATCATACTGAATGCAATAGTATATTGCCTATGGAAAGTACAATAATATAGCCTTATAGAAAATAAAGAATAGTACAAGAGAGAATTATTTTTCAAAATATTTAAAAAATTGAATAAAAATATATATAATAATTAAATGAGTCAATACGTATATTTAGTTTTAAAATATATGATAGATCAATTATGTCAATGATGTCTTGAGTCACATTTTTATCCAAAAAATTAATTGTATCACTCTAATGAATATAGTAAATTAATTTGTCATATAATTTTTTTTAACAAAATTTGAGGTGAAGTCAATTTAAAATTTATGATAAATCAATCATGTAAATGATGTCTTGAGTCACATTTTTATGAAATAAATTAATTGTTTCACTTTAATGAAAATAGTAAATTAAATTGTCATATAAAATTTTTGAAGTCAATTTAAAATTTATGATAGATCAATCATGTCAATGATGTCTTGCGTCACATGCTTATCGAAGAAATTAATTGTATCACTCTAATGAATATAGTAAATTAAAATGTCATATAGAATTTTTGAAGTCAATTTGACATGAAGTTAATTTAAAATTTATGATAGATCAATCATGTCAATGATGTCTTGAGTCACATTTTTATCAAAGAAATTAATTGTATCACTCTAATGAATATAGTAAATTAAAGTGTCATATAGAATTTTTGAAGTCAATTTGACATGTTATGATCCTAAATTAACGGAATTAATTGACAAAACATGCTGACCAATTGATTATCTTCACCTTTTTGAAATCAATTTCGCATGTTATGACCCTAAATTGATGAATGAATTGACAAAATAAGTTGACCCATTTTATGTTCACTTTTTAATATTTGAATATGCCAAAACAATATCTAAAATCATTGTTGAGGAGTCCATGTTTCATTAATAAAGAGCTAAAGAAACTCACAAACCTCAATTCTTATTCTTTACTTAAACATTATATAAATATAAATCAGATATCTTAAATGCATTTAAGTAAAAAATATTTAGATATAAGACTTTCAATAGTTATATTTACTTAAAAATTATTTTATTTTACTTTCAAATTATGTAATTTATCACATGGACATATATATATATATATGATCACAATTTTCAATTTTTTATTATTATTTTAGATAAGTTTCTTCCATGATGTTATTTTTTAAGAAGGGGTGGGAGGGAGGCAAGGGTTTAAATTGAAATGAATCCTATTCTTCAAACAAATTTGAGTGTTAAACCAAATTGAACTCTAGCTTTAACATGCAACTAGAATGAACCATTATTTTGAATCATATTTAACCCTAAGACAACCAAAATAAATATTTACTAAAACAATTTGGCGTGTAAATTAAATTTATTTCTAGCCCTTACATTAAACCAGATCAAATGCAAATAGTAACTCGAATCTCATCAAAATATAGATCTAACACTAATGCTAATGTAATTTTAACATGAAAGAAGATTGAAATTGTACCATAAACCTTTTTCTAAATAAAGTTGTAAACTAATCCGAAATAAATTCTACATTAAATTAAATGTTATTGCATCACTACAAGCCTAAAGTAAATTAAAACCTCAAACCTATATTTATTTCAAATTTGAAATAGATTGAACCCTACCCCGAAACTAATAATAAAAATTAGACTGACTTTAGCACTAACCAATATTTACTCCTAACATAAAACCAATTAATCCCTAAACCCAGTGCTAGAAATTTTTTTACGATAACCTCAAGTCTATGTAAACATCAACTAAAAGAAGTCCTTATCCTAATTAAACCTAAATGCTAACCATAAACCATATTGACCCCTATGTTTAATTGTAACTGTAGACCCAACTAAATGCAAAACATGACCTTAACTTGAAATGAACCCAAATCCTATTTAGAACAAACATCCTAATTCAATATTGAACTAAACAAAAAAAAAGCTAATTGAATAGTACAAGTAAGAGAGATTTTTATTTTCAAAACATTTAATAAATTGAATTGAATGAAAATATACATAATAGTTAAATGAGTCAATAGGCATGTTTAGTTTTAAAAGTTATGATAGATCAATCATGTCAATGATGTCTTGAGTCACATTTTTATCAAAGAAATTAATTGTATCACTCTAACGAATATAGTAAATTAAATTGTCATATAAAATTTTTTAAGTCAATTTCACATGAAGTCAATATAAAATTTATGATAGATCAATCATGTGAATGATGTCTAGAGTCACATTTTTATCAAAGAAATTAATTGTATCACTCTAATGAATATAGTAAATTAAATTGTCATATAAAGTTTTTGAAGTCAATTTGATGTGTTTTGATCCTAAATTGACGGAATGAATTGACAAAATATGTTGACCCATTTATTATCTTCACCTTTTTGAAGTCAATTTCACATGCTATGACCCTTAATTGATGAATTAATTGACAAAATAAGTTGACCCATTGATTATATTCACTTTTTAATATTTGAATATGCCAAAAAAATATCTAAAATCATTGTTGAGGAGTCCATGTTTCACTAATAAAGAGCTAAAGAAACTCACAAACCTCAATTCTTATTCTTTACTTAAATATTATATAAATATAAATCATTGTCGATATCTTAAAAGCATTTATGCAAAAAATATTTAGATACAAGACTTCAATAGTTACATTTACTTAAAAAATATTTTATTTTACTTTCAAATATATATATATATATATGAATGAACCATTATTTTAAATCATATTCAAACCTAAGACAATCAAAATAAATGTTTACTAAAAAATATTCATGTGTGAATTGAAATTAATTCTAGCCCTTACATTAAACTAGATCAAATCCGAATAGCAACTCCGATCTCAATAAAACATAGATCTAACGCTAATGTTAATATAATTTTAACATGAAAGAAGATTGAAATTTTATCATAAGCCTTTTTCTAAATAAAATTGTAACCTTATCCGAAATAAATACTACTTTCAATTAAATGTTATTTCATCACTACAAGCCTAAAGTAAATTAAACCCTCAACCTATTTTTAATTCAAATTTTAAATAGATTGAACCCTACAACTAAACTAATAATAAAAATTAGGCTGACCTTAACACTAACCAAAATTTACTCCTAACATAAAACCAATGAAACCCTAAACCGAATGCTAGACCAAATTTTTACAATAACCCAAAGACTACTTAAACAACAACTAAATGAAGTCCTTATCCTAATTAAACCTCAATCTTAACCATAAACCATATTCACCCATGTGTCTTTAATTGTAATTGTAACTGTAGACTCAACTAAATGCAACACACAACTCAAAATTGAAATGAACCCAAATCCTATTCAAAACAAAAAAAAACCTAATTGATTATTGAACAAAACAACCTGAAACCTAAACCAAACTAAATCGTAAACTTAATTGCCCAAAACCTCTCTCTCTCTCTCTCTCTCTCTCTCTCATAAATATATTTTATGTCTATAAATTATTTTATCAATTATCTAAAACACATGTCATTGTTAGATTGCTAACATGAAACATCTAATCAATAGATAATTTCTCTTTTTCTGTATTTCCTTTTAATATCTTATATTTCTCTCCCTCATTTTCTATCTCTCCTTATCTATACCTCTCTCTTTGTATATGTAATAATATAATCTATAATATATCATATCAAATAATATATTAATAAATATAAATATAATATAATATAATATAATGATATATTTATATTTTATATTAAATAAAATTTCTTATTAAGACAAAATTAAAGTGAATTTTATGATTGTAAAATAAAATAAATTTTTGATAACATAAATATTATTTTTTGTTTAAAATTAATAATCATTTACTATTTTATTTGTCAAATTAAACAATATGTGTTTTTCTATTATAAATGCAAAGGAAATATTCAACCTTTTTCAAATATTTCTCTTATATTTCTCTCTCATGCTCTATTTTCTTTTATCTATACTCTCTTTACATATATAATAATATAATATATATAGTAATAAATATAGTTTAAAAATAAAAAATAAGATGTGTAATACTATAATTTTTAAGAGAATATTCTGTAATTGTTTTTCCTCCATTGAAGTTGTTCTCATAGGCATTGAAAGGTCAATATCTGAAGCCGTTAATGCTAGCCATTCAAAAGTAAGATGTTATCCAGTCTTGTCTAATTTGGATAGTGATATTATTCATGAATGGAAAGGTATTCACGTGCCAATAGGTTGGTGTCATCAATTGGCATCTTGTTGTCCTTGGGCTTGTTAAAATAAATTTTGATGGATCTTTTCGGGGTAATCCTAGCAGGATGGGTGTTGAAGCGTGCATTAGAAACCATCAAGGTGAAGTGTTAGCTATTAAATCTTCCCCCCTTCCTCAAGGTACAAACAACATGGCAGAAGCCCACACTCTGTTTGCTAGATTAGTGTTGGCAAAACATGGTGGCTTTAAGAATATTCATGTAGAAGGAGATTCCATGGTTATTATCAATGCCTGTATCAAAAGAGAGTGACACAATTGGAGGATAGCATATATCTTATAACAAATTTGGTGTTTTTTAGACTCTTTTCAAGAGGTTTACATTTCTCACACTCTTCCTGAATGTAATTCTTTGGTAGACTATTTAGCAAATTTGGTATGTGATGACATGGATCTCGTAGCTTTAAAACTAGTTGAAATTATTAGTAAGAAAAATGAGATGCATTGATTCATTTTAATTGATAAAAATCTATGTAAGGGGTAAGTTTGAACCCATTTCTCTGAATATGTATAGGGATGACTTTGGCAGAGATCTGTGAGTAGCATGCCTTTGTTGCATCCTGCACCATTGATATATATTAACTTAGCTCTCAACTGACACCATTATGAGTGAGATTTGATATGTCTAGTAATGCTTCCGTCATTGATCTCGGTTGAGTACAAGAGTAATCCAGTTTTAACTTGCAACTATCTCAGCTCATTTCATGCGATGACACCTCCATAGTACAACATGAAAATGTATTCTACCACCATTAGTTTGCTATGAGGATTGATGCCACGCGACTCTTTTAGTACTCTATTTATTTTTGATCAAGTGATATGGTGCTCTAGATTTAAATTTGAACTTGTGTGAAGTGGATTTTGCTTGGATATCATATATGGTTTTAATTAATTTGGAGATGAGATGGGATTTTCGGCATGCCCTGTTATGATTACCACATTGTTTGGGCAGCATATATACATGGTTTTCTATTATTAAATTTTCAATGTGTCATTTCAAAAGTATGGCGCTCAATCCAACCTCATGTTCGTCCTCTAATTCATGTGGGCTATTCCCTGATAACTTGTTGCCAAGAAATTTTAGAATTTATCTCAGTCTGGTGGAAAATGAGGTGGCATTCCCTACTCGTGTAGATGACACTTTTCTTGAATCCATTTTCATGTGTCATTCTCAGGTGATTCACAGCGCAATTTTTAAGGTAATTGGGGAACATGTGTTGTCTCTGAAGTCAAAGCAAGTTCTCTTTCCATTTCAGATTATTTCAATTTTTTTTTCCAATTCAATGGATTTGTTGCAGTCTATGAATTTATTAATGTTACTTGCAAACAAGGTAGTTCGTCCTCAATATATCACGGGTAACAAACTAATGTTGGCTATTCATAAGTATGATTTGTGGGTGGGGTGTGCTTTCATGGGAATTATATTTCCTCGCCATTTTCTTTTCGATAAATACAAACACAAGATGGTCTACGACAACATCAAGAAGGCTTTGGAGAGGCATAGTTATAGGTTTGTAAAAGTTTCTCTACAAGTTGTGGCTAAGACTTTGGGCTCTGAACTTGATGCTAATGTCAGAGGGGTTATCCATGCCTTGCTTGATCTTTTCGACACTCCCAATATTCCCCCAGCGGCCTCCAACTCTTGCCGATGTGTCACTTTATCAGTCATTTATTTATGATTTGCGTCTTCCACCTTCAATGGACACTCCTCCAAGAGGAATCCATGACTTTCATATAGATTTTCCCTCTCTGGTAGTTGACCCTCAGCAAAAGGATAATGATGGCTGTGTTGTTGACATTCCTAACGCTCCTCCAATCGGTTGGGAGGATGCTTGGGGTTTTTCCAGTGGTCACTCAAACACTCACCATTTTGGAGTAGTGGATGTAGAGGTTTGAGTGGCTGCTAGTTGGTTTTGGAAGTGCGGGCATTTTTTTGGGCTGCTTGTGAATACTATGCTACATGCATCATTTCAGTTTGGTTTTTTTGAGCGTGCAACTTCCAAGTATTAATCATTGGGATTAATGTTCTTTGGCCATGAAGTTATACAGATGTTTATTTTATGCATTTATGTAATCAGTTGTATTTTTGGTTTCGGTAGGTATTTTCTATGCTTCTATATATGTATCTGACAAGGATTCCGGGTTTCCTTCACTGTTTCTTTCCGATTGAGACTTTGAATAAGTTTATTATTAATATATATAGTGACCGGTCAACTTTTATATATATATATATAACTAACTTATAAAATATCCTACCATAACAAAAATTAATTAACATATATTAATTAAAAAGCGAACCTCTTTTAATTTAAGCTTAAAATTAGGAAAGAATAGTAGTGTACTCGAGAACAATGACAAAATCTGACACGTTTTACAATTAATCTCTTCCCCATTTTCATCACTTTCACAGTATATTGTCCCTTGCATTTGACTATTTTCACATTTCATAAAATTATGAAAGAATAGTAGTGTACTCCATAACGCCGACAAAATCGGATGCATTTTACAATTATTCTCTTCACCATTTTCAACGCTCTCACATTACATTGTTGCTTGCGTTTGACTATTTTTTTTTTTTGTTGGAGGATTCAGACCTGCGAGGCAACCCAGCGAGGCACGAGCATTTGACTATTTTCACATTTCATAAAATAAATGTTTTATGTCAATTCACTACTTTCAAATTAACATTATCCTACGTCGTTTGGGACTACAAACTATTATCCTACGTCGTTTGGGACTGCATTTTATATACGATAGATGAAATACATTGAACAAAAAAACCAAACTGATAGTGCCAAGGACTGGAGTGTACATAACCTTCCTTGTTATGGAGTGTAGATCCAAGGAAAGGAAAGGAATGTTTTAGAAAGTAGGCAATTCTACTGGCAACGTGTTTTAAAGTTTGACTATTATATTTTGTAATATAACTAGCACTTGCATCCGAAGGAGATGCATAAGACATTAATTGCGTAGAAGATACATCGTTAGTATTTAGTATTTTATGATTTTATTTCTTTATTGAGTTATCTTATTTGATTTGGTTTGTCTTTTGAATTAATGGGTTTTAATTTTTTTTTCAAATGTGTTACTGATTCTTAATATTTTTTATGTCATTATATTTATAGAAATATTTATTATTTTTAATATTTGATATCTACTTAGATGGGGTGATAATAATAGTAATAACAATAACAATAAAAATAACAATAATAAACTTTTGATGGTTTCAGAGAACATTTATCTTCTTTATTTAGACATATTTATATAGGACTACTCTCTTTTCTTTCATCTTTTATATTTGTTTCACTTCCCCTATAAGAAGTTAACTTTTCCTTTTGTGGTTTGCATGAATGGATAGATAAAGATCCTATGATATGTTATCATAACATCAAAATGTGTAAGCATACTAAAGATCACTGAATTGCAGGACATAAATATGATATGAAGCATAAATATGTAATCATAGTAAAGATAAACATAACGCAGTATAGAAGTAGCATCTAATCATGGAATATATGAAATAGGATGACATTATAAATTATGTGGAATTGTAAGATAACAACGAGCGAGTGCAATTTAAACAAGTACGGGAGGGGACCCAATAGTTGAGCATCCTAACTTCGTGTTTTCCAAAATCCTACATGCAAATTTTAAATTAGTCCCAATTTTTTGAAACAACTTACTTGAAAATTCCACTACTTATAACTAAGGTTTTAGTATCATACCATCAAATAGGATGTTACATCAGGATGATTTTTTGCCAAGGTGTCCGAAAAGGCCCAAAAATTTGAGATTGATGTGCATGCACTAAAACATATACTAATCATGCTTTAATGTGGCATCACATGATTTTTGCCTTTTAAAATCTAAGAAATACATTTCATTCAATTATGAGTAGGAATCATCAACACTAACAACTTTAAAGTCACAACTATTGGTGGAGCATGATTAAAATTAATTGAGATTATATCAACAAATGTTATATAAACTATTACAACATGTTCACCTATAGGGTTATTTCCCCTATTAAAAGTAGAGGAATCTCAAACTACGTAATATCCAATGAAATATATAACAATCATTGAGTATAAAAGGATAAGGTTTACTTACTTTTCTTTAGCTTAAGTTTGTACACAAAACTGAATGTACAAATTGAAGAATCAAGCTAGGATATGGGATGAATAATTTAGCTCACATTTTTAAAATTATGTACCAATAACACATACATAGTTTCTTTTTTCAATATTTAATATGAATTATTTAGATTGAAAGGATTGCTAACTATCACAATAGAATCCTCTAAGATTTTTAAATTTGTTAGAAATATTTCACACCAATAATTTAACCATTTAAGAAATCAACAATTTGTTTTATTAAGATGGAAGGGAAATGGCCCATAACCCAGATAACATCAACACATTAAAGCTTAGACTAGAAAACCACACTTCAGGTCATTATAGCTAGAAGCCACCAAAAACCATCAATGAGACAATTTAATAAAAACTAATTGTTCAACGCTATCAACTATCCCTAATCTAACATGAGTATCACTATTATCCATACTATTATTTATTTTCTTCTGAGTAAAAAAGAATAACTTCTTCTACCTAATGGTAGGAATCACATAGTTCCAATTCACACAAATAACAAAACAATAAAAAAACAATAGAAGAAAGTAAATAAAAAATTCAACCATAATCATATTAGTATTACAATTGGAACTAGAGAAAGGTAAATTAATAGTCATTTAGAATAAGAAATAGTCTCCCAATCCTTTTAGAGACAATTAAGATCCTTCTACCAGTCTTGATATCAACTCCCTTAGGTTCCTTGTTTCCCTTGTCATCCTGATTCTTCTTCTTTGCACTCTTCCTCATCCTACATTTTCCCATAGCCACTCCAAAGATAATATTTTTCATCATGTTCTTCATCAACCTACAAAGAGTGGAAGTAGCAACATTGAACTACTCTATAGAAATATTAGGGCTAATAGAATTTTCCAGATCATTCATTCTTTTCTTGATGTCCTTAATCTATACCCACATGTCATTATCCTCTTCATGATCCAAGTTAGGGATAGGGGACTTTCTCATCATGTAGCCTTCTTAAGGAAGAACAGGGGAAGTACACACCATATTCACTATTTCCTTTAATTCATCAAGGTTCACAGTGATCTCTAGGGATTCCTCTTCTTAGTATCTTCCAATTCTTCAGTCTCTTTAGCATTATCCTCATCCTCTGAGTTGTTCATGGAATCACTTTCCTTAGGTTCATAATCTAGGTCGGTTGCAGGGACCACCTCCTCTTTAGGATTTTTCCCCTTAATATCTTTTCTATTCCTTAAGCGAGTTGACCTAAATTCTCTAAAGCTCATGTCATACTTCTATTCCCTATATCTATCCCTCTGGTGACCTTTCTAAGAATCAGTACCCTCTTCCTTATCCTCTTTATCCATATCAATGACATTCTTTTTAGCTCTAAGTTAGTTTTCCTTATCTTATGAGGGTTAGATTTATTGTTTGGGGATTTTATTTTGGTTGGGGTAGTATCAAGGAAGGCTTATACAAAAGAGACTTTGGGAACGGATAGAGGAGGGTTTTTTCTACTTTTCTTTCTCTTTTTCTTAGGGTTCAAACTGTCAGGGAGAGGGTTACTTCCTAAGAGTTGAATTTTAATCATACCCTTGAGGTTCCTCAATTTGTTTGCCTTCTGGTTGGGGATAAGTAATGTGCACCAACTACTAAGAGGAGAATTACTAAACAAAAATTGATACAACACATAGACCAATCTTTGATGTAGGGGAGAGGACTCACCCTTAGCACTATTCTTAGTTAATGAAGAGAAAATAAAATTTAAAGAACGTTAATTTTATCTCCATGTCTTGTATGAGTCAGAATGGAAAAATGGTAACCATGGAAAGAAGTGAAATGGCCCTCTAATGTAAATTATTTCATCACATAAAGATAGAGAAGAACATAAGGAGTGGGAAGGGTAGAGAGATCATTCCCATTATAATTCACCACAATCACAGGTTTCTTGCCCTTCTCAATTTTTTTTTCATATATCTCTTATAATATCCAATGCTCTTCCTCTCAACCTTTTCCCCTTCACACTTAAGCCCCACTGTCTTAGCAATTAGCTCTGGCATAACATAGAATTTGATACTTCTGGAAGCCACATTTCCCTTGTGCCATAAGTTAAAAAATTTCATGGAGAGGGTACTATTAAACCCTTTATATCTTGAATGTAGTTTGTCAGTCCAACTTTACTAAGCTCGTCCCATAGCTCATTATTCTACATTAACTCCTTATAGTCCATTGGCTCCACCTTCTTCAAAGGCCCACCCATGATTCTAATTTCTTTAAAGCTGATTTGGGTCTCTTTCGATGTCATTCCAGTAGACCTTCTATATCTAAAAATGCGATAAAAGAGTTAATCTTTTCAGTGTCTCTTTCTATACAAATGTGCACACTTCTTGAAGAATAGAATATGGCCACTTTGAATTAAACCAATGTAATTTCTATTATCACCATTAATAATTATACATGTGTTTGAACTACTAAGGAAATAATCTTTTAGATTTTTGAGGTGACATTTTCCTTTTGTGAAGGGGATGTAAATATTATGATTATTTGTGTCATAATCTTTATCATTAAAAGTGACATCCACATAATTAATACAAATATCAAAGTTCCTTTTAACTCTATTTTTATGCTAGCTGAACATGACCCAATTGCAATACCATTGATGACCCTTGCAATAAAATTCCACCTCATTAGTCATCATCTTCACGGTATTGCATGAATGTCTCATGGTCAACCTTTTACTTTTAATAGCCATATTAGTAATATATTTCAAATATCCTTTATTCTTAAAAATAGCGAACATCTTCTTCTAACCATTAACATAATTGTTTTGAACCTGACCATTTCCAAGGAAACATTTAAAACCCTTGGATTTCTCATCAATAATTGATGGGAAAACACACTTCTCCCCCATGCTCTTCCTTTTAACATTGTTACTCAAAGTTAAAATTCCCTGAATGTTCATTAGACATCCAATACATATACATATGTTCTACCAAATTTGGAGCATCAAAACACTAGTACTTCTTTCCTTCATTGGAAAGAATCTCTTTTAACCTTTGAGGATATTATTCAAAGGTAATATAGCCCCAATCATGAGCATTGAGGCCCTAGTTCATCGTAAAATTTGCAACATTGTTACTCTCCCTAAGAGTAACGAGGACCCTAAATTGACCAAAAGTAGAGAGCATTTTACAGTCATCCATCAGACTTCAAATGTACCAAAGGAAACTAGTCCTTTACCCTCCAAGTATCCATAATCATTTTAGAGTCCCCTTCTAAAATAAATTTTTCATAATTTAGGTCTTTCATACATTTTAGTCCTTGCCATCCAACCATAGCTCCAACATGGTTATTAGTCCCAACTCCTCGGTTTTTAACCAAATCCTTCAAAGAAAGCCCCATTCCAATCCCGTATAACTCCTCCAGCAGCATACATCCTTTGATCTACTTGAGCTCAAGGATCAACATTAAATTTCATCCAGCCTACCTTGAGAGGAATCCAACTAGTTAGCTTTCTTTTCCAAATATTAGTTCAATCAATATTAAGAAGGTCATGTTTAATATTTGAGGTTTCTTTAATTTTCAAGTCATTCAAAGTAGGTATCACTTTTAATTTTCTAAAAGTAGAATCATTAAGGTTTTAAATCACTTGGTTCTTTATGATCTAAAATAGAGTAGAGCTAGTTCTAGTTTGGTCCTTGAAAATTCTATTATTTCTCTCCTTCAAAACATTCTATGTAATGAAATGGAGAATTTGAGCCAATAAATTCTTGAGAATAGGGTGATTGAGAGGACTGAAACTCCAAGATCAACAAGAAAACTTATAGTGCTAGACATTATGCAAACCACATTGAGGGATGAGAGGATACAGTGCCATACTTTAGTAGTAAAGCATAAGTGAATAAAGATATGATCAATGGATTTACTATCACCTTGACAAATAATATATCTATTAACAAAACAAAAATGACGTCGATTAAGATTTTTGACAGTGAGAATCCTTCGATGAGCAACAACACACCGAAAACAATTTATTATAGGAATAAGAATGGGAATTTGGATATACCTCCATAATTCATCTATTTCTTTCATCCCCTCCATAGCCTAGTAAACTGAACTAACATAGAAGAAACCTTAAGTGTTATGCCTTCAAGCCCATCTATCTTCAGAAGATTGGGAAAAGAGAGAACACTACAACAAGAACATGTATAGAGATCTCATATTTTCCAGAGGCTGGTTGATGATATATTGAGGAAGATGATCCTTTCGTTGTACATGTCCTACAAAATATTTTCAATTAGCTTAACCTT
The DNA here is from genome assembly GCA_018584345.1 of Thuja plicata. Taxonomy (NCBI): domain Eukaryota; kingdom Viridiplantae; phylum Streptophyta; class Pinopsida; order Cupressales; family Cupressaceae; genus Thuja; species Thuja plicata. Next base: position 985,665 of record MU224789.1, on the reverse strand, counting down.
CTCTCCAATAAATATAGTTCTCCACATAGGTTTCATATTAATTACTAGGCCATTTATTAATTTGAGATAAGAAGTTAAAGTCAACTACATATTTATCCTGATTCCATATATCCTCCCAAAATCTTACTTTTTTACTTTTTACTATAACGTATCTGCTACCTATCTTAAGAATATTCTTGACATTAATTATGATTCTCCAAAGAGGAGTACCCATAGAGAAGGAAAGTTCATATAAGAAGGAATAAACATTCCCATTGGAAATATACTTCACTTTCATGATAATATCCCACTCCTTCTTACTCTCCATAAGCATTCATGAAATCTTAACAATAAGACCTTTGTTAAACTGATTAATTCTTCTCACTCCCAACCCTCTAGCTTTCTTAAGAGTACACACCTTGTCTCATTTGATCAAATCCATTTAGGCCTTGTCCTCTGTGTCCATCCAAAGGAAATCCTTTTGAATTCTTTCTATAGTATTGTAAGATATTAAATATTAAATTTAAACATGTTTATTTTGACATAGAAGTATTTGAAATGTAGGGGGTAAATAATATGCTCTCCTTTTATCCTTAGATAGACAAATGAAGGATCCAAATTGATTAACCCTAAAGGAAGGATCAATGCATAAATGAATCAATCATTTGGAAATAAGAGAAAAGAGGAAGATCTTAAATACCCATTTATAGATTTGAATGTGTGATAGGTTTAGATAGATTAATAAATTTAATTGAAATGGATAGGAGAAAATTACTAACCTTGAAATGTTGCAGATCTAAAGAATTCTATTTTCGGGGGACTGCCCTCAGTTTCTGGAAAATATGAGACCGGATTTCAAATATAAATGTAGAGACAAACAAAACCCAAAAATCTTCTTTCGTTCTTACTGTTGCCCAAATTTTCCATCCTATGCAATTTGGCCTTTTTTGCCCTGTCATTCATACTCATTCTCTGAATTTCTTGGTTTCTTCTCTTTCCCGGGGTTTCTAATTTTTAAATCCTATTTTACCACGTGAAAATGGTCATGTCCCTTTTTGAAGTTATGCCTCAGCTCATCGCTCTGTCGCATCAGTTTTTATGTCATGCCTTTATGTTGCGTGACTGCGCGACGAGTTGCAATTGAGTGTCATCGCGCAATCGCGATCTATTTTTGAGGAGCTTCGATCTGTCCGCGAGTTCGCGACAAGCAGAAGGAAAAAGGAATCACATAGTCACGATCCACTCGGGTCTAGTTATGTTTTGTGCGTGACTGAGCGGGTTCAGCGCTTTAAGGTCACCATCGCATAGTCGCGAGGCCTTGTCAAAGTCAGGTCATGAGCTCGCAGGTGTGCGACGAGCTAAACAAGGGATGTGTCGCTTAGTCGCGCAGATAGTTTTCATGGTTGATATGGGTCTACGACCAAGCGACCAAAGGACTGATCAACTCATCACTCACCCGCTGATGTTTTAGGGTGATCGAAGATGAGCTCGCGAGCTTGCAACCGAATAGGGAATGGAAGTTGTTGCCCTGTCGCCAGTCAATGCAAAACAAAAGAAAAAGATCCGCGAGGGTGCGGCGAGCAGAAGAAAGATGGCATCGCGCAGTCGCCAGACAATAAAGGTGAAGGGAAAATGGCTCGCGAGCTTGCGATTGAGTACAAGATGGATGTTGTCGCTCACTCGCATGTATGACGAGGACAGAGTAAAGGGCTGAGCGAGTGCACAATCAGACAGAGGGTGCAGTGAGGAAACAAATGCCGCTCAGTCGTGCAGAATCAAAAGTCAGTTCAATGCAACTTGCGACTGTGCGATGATTGGGTAGATGAAAGTTTTTAGATCCCAGGTTGTTCAGTTTACAGATGAGGAGATGTTTTGCTCGGCTTGTAGGGTTTCAAAGGTTAGTCAGAGAATTCTAAATTGCAGAGTTGTGCACAGAACAGTCTGCTGATATCTGAAATAGATTTGTTTCAATATTGGTAAAAAGAAGAAGAGATTCAGTGTGTGACAGATCAAGGAACAGATGGCATCGCTTACTCAGTAAATGAAAAGAAACATAAATATCAGATATTTTCCTCAGATGGTGGAAAGATCAGATTTTAAAAATGATCGGAGGTTGCAGTTGATAAAGTCTGCGGAAGAGTTATTGCATTTCAGAGACTTGTGTGACTCTTCTAGAGGGCTAGGACTGCTTCTGAGAAGGAGTATTTATGTTGATATTATCTAGGCATGACTTTTGGGTCACCAAGTTGCATTTTTGCAGACTTTTGAAGAGTTAGAAAGGTGGCTAGATAGGCCAAAAAATCCGATCCAGAAGTTATTGCTCTCCAAAATGCAGTTGGCTAAAAAGCATAAGTATGAGTTGAGGACTCATTTTGAAAAGAGGTTCATTTTTTGTAAAGGAGAGAAGCCCACTTTTGCAAGGAAGTCATCTTTTCTCAGAAAGCCATCTGTGGTATTTGTCATACCCTCTGGTTCTTCTAATCTTTGTAATCTCCCATTGATGATTAAGATATTCTTGAGGTACTTGTGATATTTGTTCTATCCCTATCTTCACTATCTCAATTATCTCTTATTGGATTGAAGTTTATGAATGTTGTTAATGAAAATTGGGGTTCCTAGTCCCTCTCACTTTCTATTCTTTTGTGTGTTACTGCGTCTGATTTGATTTTAGATGTTTTGTGGGTATGCTACAACCCCTAGCAGTCTTGTCTCATTCCTACACCTAGTTGTAGAAAAAGATGTTTGTTTGCAGGTCATAGGTTGAGTCCTTTGTTCAAACCCTCCTATGAAATACTTATGCAAGCCTATCTAGTGAGTTGTGATTCATTAGACCTGATTCCTCCATTGGTTTCATTCCTCTATACTGAGATCCAAACCCTAATTTTGGTGCATCACCTAGTAGGTAGTTTTCTTTTAGTTATTTCCCTTTCCATGCAATCCTTCTAACCCTTTTCCCCTCAAGTTTACTTTCCTGTTTAAGAGCAAGCTAAGGTGATTATCCAAGAGGAACCAGCCTAGAACCTGGAGGTCTCATCTCGGTTAGCAGAGGTCCCACAACCTTGAGATGACTCCCTTGTTATACTAGATTATCAAGACCAAGAGAGCTTGAGATCAGAGGTGCAAATTCAATGTATCACACTTACACAGTTCCAATTTTGATACTCAAGTCAATGTCATCATTGCCCAAAATTTCCAATTCTGACCTAGGACAGAATCAACCTAAAAAGTCTCCGACTGAAAAATCTATTTTCAAACCATGAAAGTTTTCCAAAAAGGGTATCCAAATCTGCAGTCTGATCCATTGTTTCAAACCTATACCTGCAAGAAAAATGGATATGTTTTTTTGGGGGTGAGGGGTTTGCCTTCGTCAAACCCTAATTTAGGAATTAACCTTGGAATAAAAAATGCTAGCAATTAGTAGAAGTAAATCTAATAATGAAGCTATGATATTCAATAGATATGCAGTTGTATTTCAAATGTAAACAAGTATGTAAATATGAAATTTTGGGCTCAATATTAGAAACCATAAATCTCCATGATTGTATTCTTGGAATCCACCTTGAAGGAAGAATGAAAATGTCTTTGATCTAGGGGTTGAATGATGAATCTTGAATGCTTGAACTAAATCCCTTCAAAGGCTTGACAACTTTAATCCTTGATCTTCAATGGAGAACTTGAATGCTTGAGAGGAAGACTTGAAAACTATGAAAGCTTGAAAACATGTAGAACAATGGATTTTTGAAATTCTCTTAATGCTTAGTGCTTCTTCTTTCTTAGAGATACTTCACTTAGAGCTTGAGATTATCATTATTATCACTTAGTTCCTGGTTAGAGAAAATGAGAGGAGAATACTTCCTTATATATGAAACTAGGGCACAATATTATAGAGAGGACTACATAGGAGAATTAAATTCCAATTAGAACCATATCCCTAGAGGAGGACCTATATTAAATATAATTTAAGAATCGTCACTTCGAAACGCAAAACAATCAACTGGGAAGTGGGATATGAACTTTTGATGACCTCCGACAGTCGACAGACTTTCAAATTTAAAAGGGGGACCCAGGTCAAGATCAAGGTTGTCCTTGACCTAGGTCAAGGTTGAGGTTGACCTTGACCCATGGATTTAGAACCCTTGGAAAATGTGCCAGATGTAAGGGATGGTGCCCGAAGATGCCCAATCTGGGTCCTAAACAGACACAGAAGTATGAGAAGATGAAGAAATGAGGGGAAAATATGATGATGGTCAAAAACACCCCCTAAGGAGGGCTAAAAATTCTTAACATGGATGTGCTTCCATTTAAAGATGATACCTTAAGCCTCCACTTTAGCGGGAGTATGGAAATCAAACATACTCGTGGCAAAGTTAGAAGAAAGACTCTGGTGGATCGCAACAAGGTAGAGGATCACTTAGTCAAGGAAATGAGAACCCAAACCAAGGGTTATAACTCAACATATAGGCATAAAGATCTGAAAGTAAAGAGAAATAAATCATAGAAAAGATACATGACTACATAAGCAAGACAAGAGAAACACTATACATAACATAGCTTCATGATCTAATCCTACTAGCATGAAAGCGAAAGAGAGAAAGGAGATAGTGATTACCTCACCTAGTAAGATGCCTACATTACCATGACCCACCAAGGAGTGAGAACCCAATAGTTTCACCCATAAACTGTTCTTTCTAATTGTAATGTATCTTCTAGCGGATTTTAAAATATCCATAGATCCACATTCTTGTATCACTATGGAATATAAAATGCGTGTCTTTTTTAGGATTTAGCAACTTATGTGTATTATCTTCAAAGTATTTATCATATTTTAAAATGTGTATCTCTTCAAGATTTAGCAACTTATGTACATTACCTTTCAAGGATTTAGCAAAAATAAAATTAAAAATAAAAATGTGTGTCTCTTAAGGATTTAGCAACTTATGTGTGTTACCTTCCGAGGATTTAGCATGTTTAAAATTATAAACTAATATAAACTATAGTATAAGGGAGACCCTATATATGCACCCTCCTTATCATGACTACCCACTAGACCGGATAAGGAAGATAAAGAGGATACTTACTTCACAAGGTAAGGAGATATCCAGTTTAACAACAATATACATTATGTCCTTAGAAAAGACTATTAACCCTTACCTCTAAGAGTATAGATAATCATGAAATGGATATGTCACATATGGAAAAAGGATCCTCAAAGAGGAAGAGATCTTATAATCAAAACCCCCACCATAGAGGAGTGCTTAGGATAAAATTTCATCTTCTAAAGAAAAGAGCGACCAAAGATTCAATCATCAAGCCCCCTACAATAAAGAGGAAGAGGAATCTAGGAATGAAGGAATAAAACTCTAACCCAAAGCAAAGGCAAGAGTTTATAAAGAACATAATTTGTAAAATAAAGAAGAGGTGATGACCTAGGACAGTCACCTCTCATATAAGAGGGTATCCATAGCCAAAAGCATAAATATTTATTAGGAAACAATTTTTTATGATAAACAAATGCCACTATGCTAAGGAAAGTATATCCTTAGATAGAGGAAGAAGGAAAATACCTTGCCCATAGGGATGAAAGCAAGGGATATATCAAATTATATCAAGAGATGTTATAGCAAAGGGATATATTTACAAAAAAAATGTCCTAGAAAAGATATCATGAATGATTATGAGCAAAGGATGTATGTATTATAATAGAAAACTATAATGATAGAATGTAAAAAGAATAACCAATTAAACTCAAAAAAAATACATACTAAGAGAAAAATGGATCCTAGAAGACTAGAAGGAAATACCTCTTTCCCCTCGAGTTAAGAGACAAGAGGAGAAAAAATCTCATTTATAGAAGAACGAGGGGAATGCCCTATATCAAAATTATGAAGAAATTGTAATACTGCACAGGAATGAGATATAACTCCTAAAGCAGCTCTTTCTCTAACATATAGTTTTAATGCACACAATCGGAAAGTAAATGTGTATTACTATAATGAAAAGGACATTTGTATTTAGAGAGAGCATTTTTTGGGATGGGTTTAAAGATTTCTTTCTTAGTATTCATTAACTGGACATACACTTTCTTAGCCACATCTTGAGGAGTATCAGGGTGATCTAAGGAAGGGGTTGGAAGAAGAACATGAAGAGGAGGATGATAGTTAAGGTCAGCCACCTTGAATTGAGAAGGCGGGAAACCTATACAATGCATATTTGGTTTAGGGGATGAATGAATTGAGTTTTTAATGCCCTTTTCATTGATACAAAGCCCTAAACCCTTATAGCCTTGTTTATACATGATTGTATATCCGGTAGTGTACATATCTTGCAAAGCTTCTACAAGAGGAGATTGATTATGGTGTTCATGAGAAAATGTTTTATATGGTGGAATGGTAGGTTTAGAAGAGGTTTCCTTATTTTTCTCTTTAATATCATCATGGATCGGATAGGAAGAGGAAGGTAAATGGAAGAATTCTTGAACATCGGCATCATGAACCTTAGCTTGAGCCCCATCATAAGTGTGAGAGGAACTGGGGATAGAAGATGGAGAAATAGAAATAGGAATATTTGGAATTGGATTAGGATTGATAGCATGAAGATTAGGACGATTAGGAACGATAGGAATTATATTAGGAAGATTAGTAAGTGGGTTATTATCTACCCAATTCTTCACATAATCCAAATGAGCAATAAGTCCACTACACAAATCCTTGATGAAATTTTTGAAAGTAGGAAGACTACTATTAGTTAATCTCAAAATAGCATAAGAAAGTGAAACATGAAGATTAATGAACATGCTGAAATTGATGATACTCTCATAAACATCATAAGTACTATAAAGAGATGCTAAAAGAAGCATAATGAGAAAAGTAACCATACCCCAAAGCATCTTAAAGATATTCATAGTGAATGAAATGCAAGGAATGTTTTTATATTTTTATGGGTATGTAAATGTTTTTGTATTTTAAAATGCAAGAGCATAAAAGAAAAATAGTTTAGTATGTATGCAAGATCTAGTCTCTAAGGAAAAGAGGCAAAACATCTAACACCAAAAAGAAAGAGTTGTCTATCGTGGGTTTACCACAATATAAGATAGAAAATATTACATTTAAACATGTTTATTTTGAAATAGAAGTATTTGAAATGTAGGGGGTGAATGAGATTCTCTCCTTTTATCCTTAGATACAAAAATGAAGAATCCAAATTGATTAACCCCAAAGGAAGGATCAATGCATAAATGAATCAATCATTTGGAAATAAGAGCAAAGAGGAAGATCTTAAATACCCGTTTATAGATTTGAATGTGTGATAGGTTTAGATAGATTAAGAACTTTAATTGAAATGGATAGGAGGAAAGTACTAACCTTGAAATGTTGTAGATATGAAGAATGTTGTTTTTGGGGGTCTACACTCATTTTCTGGAAAATCAAAGACTGAATCTAGAATAGAAACACAGAGACAAACAAAACTCAGAAATATTTTTCCATTCTGACACAATTCTGATTTTGACCCTCAACTCAATGTCACCATTGACCCAGAATTTCCAATTTTGACCTAGGGAAGAATTAACCTAAAAACTCTCCGACTAAAAATTTGTTTACTAATTCCAAAATTTTGCCAAAAAGGGTATCTAAATCTGCCCTCTTATCCACTTTTCTGAACCTGTACCTGCAAGAAAAATGGATGTATTTGTTGGAGGGGAGGGGTTTTCCTTAGTCAAACCCCGATTTAGGAATTTACCTTGAAATAAATAATTGGAATAAAGAATGCTAGCAAGTAGTAGAAGTAAATCTAATAATGAAGCTATGATATTCAATAGATATGCAATTGTATTATGAATGTAAAAAAGTATGTAAATATGAAAGCTTGGGCTCAATATTAGAAACCATAAACCTGAATTATTGTATGCTTGGAATCCACCTTGAAGGAAGAATTAAAAGGTCTTTAAGGATGCATAAAGGATCTTGAAGGAAGATCACACTACCATGATGGATAGATCTAGGGCTTGAATGATGAATCTTTCAATGGGTAAAAGTACAACCCTGTGTCACACTTTTATAAAGGAAAAGGATGACAACATTCAAATTTGTAAACTTTAACGACATAAAAGTGGCATTTGTGTTTAGAATTTGAAGATGATGTAAACTAATGAAATTTGTAAAATTTGATCAATTTTAGGCTTATAATTTTTTTTAAAAAAATTGAAAAAAATTTGACATAGTTTTTTAATTTTTGAAGTCCATTTTTTTATTCCTGAAATATGCTGAAAATTTAGGGTCTAGTCCGCGTTAACAAACTATATGCAAATAATATTTTTTTACTCTGATTTCATAATATGTTTTAGATGACATGTATAGCTAATGCATAAAAAAACAAAGATTGGATTTCGTTAAGTATTTTGTCTGTTATAACTATCCAAAGTCGGTGTTACCTGAAATCAATAGTTCTTAGTCCGCGTTCAATTTTACCTACCAAATCTACACCAGTAAAAAAAAAATTACATATTCTTAAAGAGGACTCTCTCCTCTAGTGTTAAATATAAATTTTTAATTTTTCTGACATGATTTGTTATTTTTAATATTTTTTGAATGGGCGTGTTCTTAAATGTTAAAATACCTACTTGAAGTATTTTCAACTTATAATATATTATATGAAACCAAAACATGATAAAAATTACATGACCATAATCTTGACTACGAGCTCTACAAAAGGG
>MU224789.1:952162-968621 GCA_018584345.1 Thuja plicata | reverse complement strand
CACTATTGTACTTTTACCCTGAATGCTTGAACTAAATCCCTTCAAAGGCTTGAAAGCTTGAATCCTTGATCTTCAATGGAGAACTTGAATGCTAGAGAGGAAGAATTGAACACTTTAAAAGCTTGAAAACATGTAGAACAATGGATTTTTTAACTTCTCCTAATGCTTAGTACTTCTTCTTTTTTATAGAGACTTCACTTATAGCTTGAGATTATCCTTCTTATCACTTAGTTCCTGGTTAGAGAAAATGAGAGGAGAGAACTTCCTTATATATGAAACTAGGGAATAATCTTATAGAGAGGCCTACATAGGAGAATTAGATTCCAATTAGACCCATATCCCTATAAGAGGACCTATATTAAATATAATTTAGGAATCGTCGCTTCGAAACCCAAAACAGCCGACCCGAAAGCGGGAAATGAACTTTTGATGATCTTCAGTAGCTGACAGAATTTCAAATTTGAAAGGGGGACCCAGGTCAAGGTCGAGGTCATCCTTGACCTAGGACAAGGTATAGGTCAACCTTGACCTAGGTCAAGGTTAAGGTAAACCTTGACCCAAGGAGTTACAATCCCTAGAAAATGTGTCAAATGAGAGGGATGGTGCCCAGAGAAGCCCAATCAGGGTCCTAAACAGATACAAAAGTAGGAGAAGATGCATAAATGAGGGGAAAATATGATTATGGTAAAAAACACCCACTAAGGAGCGATAGACATTCTTAACATGGAAATGCTTCCATTTTAAGATGATACAAGTATCAACAACCAATCCTGAGATTTTGAAAAGGGAAAGAAAGAACACAGGAATATTTTGTAAACAAGATTTAAGTAGTTGAATTTTTCCAACTTGACTAAACATTTTCCCTTTCCAACCTATGATTTTCTTCTAAAATTTCTCAATAAATATTATTCCAATATAAAGAAGAAATAAATTTACCTATAAGGAGAAGTCACAAAAAAGAGTCTCGAAGAGGAGAAACATGAAAACTCAAAAATCCCAGTGATCTTTGTTTGGAAAAAATTATCAATATATTTATATTTTTTAAGAAAAAGTGGAGGACCACTATATATATATTAATATTGTAAAAAACTAATTGAAAACTCATTCGGGAAAGAATCAATGAAGAAAACCAAAAATCCTTGTCATTACAATAGAAGAAACCTTATAATATATCTACTTTAGCAGATTTACAAACATGAAATGTGGAATCAACTAATAATTTTGACTATACCCTAAGTCAACAATTTAGATAAAAATGACTTGCAATTTCAATTCCGACAATTTCTGAGAATGCCAAAAAACCCCCAAATTCAAAATCTATATTTCAAGATTACCCAAAAACAAAACCTTGCAACATGATTATTGCTCCATCAGCACAGAGTCTACAATTATCTGACCATGATCGAATGACGATGCATTCTCCTAGCCCAGTGGGGGAATAATAGGTATGTCTCTTACCCATCCTTTAGTCTCCTTTGAATGCTATAGCAAAGTTTTCCTTTACAGACCATGCCGCTCAAATGAAGGAGTACCCAAAGAAGAGGGAAAATTGAGGTCAAGCACCATCCAGGGGAGTTGAAATTTTATGAGCATTGGTTTCCAGCATTAATGACTGCAGAGATATATTCTCAAAATTGAAAAATAGATCTTACTTTTATTATAGTTTATCTGCTAGTCTAGAATGCTATCATAAATGTCCAAGAGCTCCTTCAATTTTTTAGCTTCACAAATTTAAGCCTCTTTGAAAAAGATAGTATTGTTTATAAACTATTGTTGGGAGAAGAGATGAAGTTGGGAAGTAGAACTCACTCCCCTTAAACCATTGGAATCTCTAATTTTCACCATCTTTAATCCGAAGACTTCAACCATCATTATAAAAAGGTAAGGTGAGAGAGGATCTCATTTCCTTAGACCCTTGCCTGTAGAAAATTACCAACCCTCTAGGGGGGCCATTGACCATGAAAAAATATATGATAGTGGTAACACAGTTCGTGATCATGTTAAAAATTTTTCCCTAAAAACAAACTTCTTTAGTACAACTGGAAGAAATTTCCAATCTACTTTATCATAGGCCTTAAATATGTTAGTTTCAATATCATACCATATTTTTATTTTCTTCCATTTAGTGCACTATCTCATGAGTTTCTTTAAAAATATCAGGAATATTTCTCCCTCCAACAAATCCTTTTTGGTTATGAGAGATAAGTTTTTCCAACACTTAAGTTTGTTGACCATCTCCTTAGAATGAATTTTATATAAATTATTGTAGAGGCTAATGCATCTTTAGTTTGATGTAGTCTGAGGATCAACCACTTTGGGAAGATATAAAATATTACATTTAAACATGTTCATTTTGAAATAGAAGTATTTGAAATGTAGGTGGTAAATAATATGCTCTCCTTTTATCCTTAGATACACAAATGAAGGATCCAAATTGATTAACCCCAAAGGAAGGATCAATGCATAAATGAATCAATCATTTGGAAGTAAGACAAAACAGGAAGATCTTAAATACCCATTTATAGATTTGAATGTGTTATAGGTTTAGATAGATTAAGAACTTTAATTTAAATGGATAGGAGACAATTAGTAACCATGAAATGTTGCAGATATGAAGAATTATTTTTCTGGGCTTTTGCACTTAGTATCTGGAAAATCTGAGACCAGATCTAGAATAGAAACGTAGAGATGGACAAAACAGAGAAATATTTTTCCATTCTGACACAGTTCCAATTTTGACCCTCAAGTCAATGTCACCATTAACCCAAAATTTCCAATTCCAACCTAGGGAAGAATCAACCTAAAAATTTTCCGACTGAAAATCTATTTCTGGATCCAAAAATTTTGCCGAAAAGGGAATCGTAATCTACACTCTGATCCGCTGTTCTGAACTTATACCTGCAAGAAAAATCAATGTGTTAATTGCGGGGGGAGGGGTTTACCTTAGTCAAACCCTGGTTTAGGAATTAACCTTGAAATAAATAATTGAAATAAAGAATTCTAGCAAGTAGTAGAAGTAAAACTAATAATGAAGCTATGATATTGAATATATATGCAGTTCTATTTTGAATGTAAACAAGTATGTAAATATGAAATCTTTGGCTCAATACTAGAAACCATAAACCTCCATGATTGTATGCTTGGAATCCACCTTGAAGGAAGAATGAAAATTTCTTTGAGGATGCACAAAGGATCTTTAAGGAAGATCACACCACCATTATGGATACATCTAGGGCTTGAATGATGAATCTTGAATGCTTGAACTAAATCCCTTCAAAGGCTTGAAATCTTGAATCCTTGATCTTCAATGGAGAACTTGAATGCTTGAGAGGAAGGCTTGAACACTTTGAAAGCTTGAAAACATGTAGAACAATGGATTTTTGAACTTCTTTTAATGCTTAGTGCTTCTTCTTTCTTAGAGATACTTCACATAGAGCTTGAGATTATCATTCTTATCATTTAGTTCCTAGTGAGAGAAAATGAGAAGAGAATACTTCCTTATATATGAAACTAGGGCACAATATTCTAAAGAGGCCTACATAGGATAATTAAATTCCAATTAGACCCATATCCTTAGAAAAGGACCTATATTAAATATAATTTAAGAATCGTCACTTTGGAACGCAAAACAGTCGATCGGGAAGTGGGAAGTGAACTTTTGATGACCTCCGATAGCCGACAAACATTCAAATTTGAAAGGGGGGCCCAGGTCAAGGTCAAGGTTGTCCTTGATCTAGGTCAAGGTTGAGGTAATCCTTGACCTAGGTTAAGGTCAAGGTTGACCTTGATCCATGGATTTAAAACCTCTGGAAAATGTGCCAGATGGGAGGGATGGTTCCCTGAGAGGCCCAATCAAGGTGCTAAACAGACACAGAAGTAGGAGAAGATGCAGAAATGAGGGAAAAATATGATGATGGTCAAAAACACCCCCTAAGGATGGCTAAACATTATTAACATGGATGTGCTTCCATTTTAAGATGATACATTAAGCCCCCACTTTAGCGGGAGTATGGAAATTGAACATACTCACAATAAATTAGAAGAAAGAATCTGGAAGATTGCAATGAGGTAGAGGATCACTTAGTCAAGGGAATGAGCCCCCAAACCAAGGATTCTAACTCAACATACATGCATAAAGATATGAAAGTAAAGAGAAATAAATCATAGAAAACATACATGACTATATAAGAAAGACAAGAGAAACACTATAGATAGCACAGTTCCATGATCTAATCCTACTAGCATGAAAGAAAAAGAGAGAAAAGAGATAGTGATTACCTCACCTAGTAATATGCCTACCTTACCATGAACCACCAAGGAGGGAGAGCCCAGTAGGTTCACCCATAAACTGTGCTTTCTAATTGTAATGCGTCTTCTGACGGCTTTTTTAAATATCCATAGATCCACATTCTTGTATCACTATGGAATATAAAATGCATGTCTTTTCAGGATTTAGCAACATATGTGTGTTACCATCAAAGGATTTAGCATGTCCTTCTAAGGATTTAGCAAAAATAAAAATAAAAATAATAATACGTCTCTTTAGGATTTATACACTTATGTGTGTTACCTTTTGAGGATTTAGCATGTTGCAAAACGTAAACTAATGTAAACTATAGTATAAGGGAGAGCCTATATATGCCCCCTCCTGGTGTAGGGAACCTCCCTACTTGATGTTTTGGTTTATTTTAGCATTGTATTATATGTTTGTGAGTGGTTTGGAATAAGGTCCAATGGGTTGGATGCAATGATAGTTAACTTCATGTTTGTAAGAGCCATAATGCTCATTAAGTGTTTTAGGAGACATTTGGCTTGAAATGGTGAAAATTTGATATTTTAGTGTAATGTGGGTTTTTAGTGTGTTTTAGGACCCTACATATCCTATTTAGGGTCGTGGAATTCAAACTCACCCATCGAGTTGATAAAAAGAATCAAAATGCTCAAAGTGCAAAAAGTTGCTAGCAACTTTGAATGTTGCTCGAGCAAATTTTGCAAGAAATTGCAAACTGTAGCTAGATCAGTTGTAACTACCCCATGCTCGGTATATGAGCATGGATTTGATGATTTGAGATGGTTAATGAAATTTTGGATTGCAACATTTGTTTTTCAGAACCTTTGTATGGATGACTGTAATTGCATTCTTGTAAGCTGCACTATTTTCTTGCTACTGTGTGGCTATGTACAGATTGGCAGAGCAGATCGAACCCCATGGGGGTGTAGAGTTTTCAAGAAGCTTTCTTATTCAATAGATATTTTAATTTCAAGTTTTTTTAGTGTAAAGTTAGAGGATTTTGTAGGTCACTAGTCTGTAAGTGACATTACAGTGCTACTTAGTTAGAAATGGCTCTAACCTAGGACCCAACCAGTGGAATTGATTGAAGCCATGGGGGAAGTAGGGTTAGAGTCTGTAGATAGGATTTTTTTTCATTCTTGCAATCAATGGATTTCCTAGGCCAAATAGGAAGCCCTATGGCTGACTGGTGAATCTAGGTGAGCCAGGACAAGGTGATGAAAGAATATGTTTGACCACCCATGATCTTTGGGGAAAGACTTAGTGGAAATTTTAGATCCCCTAGATAGTATCCTAAAAGGATTCAAAGGTGGAAGGAGGTGAATCAAAGTTGGGAGATCATTTTGATAATTATTTATGCTGACTGGTCCAGAGGCCTAATTAATAGGCTAAAAACTAGGGCCTGTAAGAAACTAGGGTTGTGGTACATCCAGAAGTCAAGACTTTGGATTCAGATAGAGATTATTGATATGTTGAATAATTTCAAGGTATTTTTTGGATTTATTTGGAGATTTTGGGAGCATTATCCCAAAAATAGTGAATTTAGACCTACTAGGAATTGGGCAAGTAAGCCTTAGAGTGAAATTGAGACCAATTAAATTGGTAATTGGTCTAGAAGTGTGGGAAAGGTTTCAAAATGACCTTTGATGGGTCAAGAAGATAGATAAGAGTCCAAGTGGATGTATGGGAAGATCCTAAGCAGGGGTTTGGGATTCTAGGAGGAAATATAGTGAAGAAGATTAGGCATTTGAGTAACTAGTTGGACTAGTTGAGCCTATAAAGTTTGGAATCTTCCAAAGATCAACTATACCTTGGAGAAGAAGTTGATAGTAAGGGTCTTGGAGATCCTAATTGGAGAATAATCCAAAAAGGGATGGTTATGGTAGAGGAAGAAGCAAATTGAGGAAGGAAAACCCTAGAATACCAAACCCTCTGCATCATAGTGGTATCATAGCTAGCATATCTTGAAGATTGTGTATGTCTGAAGTGGAAGAGAGTTAAGAGGTAGACATCATTCCTCCTAAGGCAATGAGTAGGGATGACATAGTGGAATTGGTTCAGGGCCTCTTGGAGAAGGCTAGTTTGTCTGAGACCAAGAGCAAAGGGAAGATCACTAAATGGGGAGATGAGAGTGATGGAGATGATGAAAGTTAGTGAGAAGAGTCATCTAACAAAGGTAAGGAAGCTGAGATGGACAAAGAACAAAAGGTATTTTTAGATGCCTTTAAGTCCCTTAAAAATATAGTATTTAACACATACCCTATTACAGTGGCAGTGTGAATGGAGAAGAGTTGTTGGATTGGCTTGAAGCCATTGACAATCAGTTTGGTTACAAGGAATTCTTAGAGGAGAAGAAGGTTAGCTATGCTAAGGCCAGACTCAAAGGATCTACATTGGTGTGGTGGAACATGATCTAGGATGATAGGGTAACTAGTGGAAAGAAGAATATTTTTTCTTGGGAGAGGATGAAGATCAGGTTGAGGGTACAATTCTTGCCTACTGATTATGAAATTCAAATGTACCAAAAGTTGCAGAACTTAAGACAAAAATAAATGACTGTAAGTGCTTACATCAAGGAGTTCCACAAACTAAGCCTAAGGGATAGGAGACAATAAGAAGAAATGGAGAAGGTGGCAAGGTATCTCAATGGGTTGAGACAAGGGATACAAGATGATATTACCATGATGGCTCCTGATAGTATGCACAAGTGTTTCCAATTAGCTTTGAGAGAAAAGGATAAGGCTAGAAGGAGGAATGACTTCCATCAAAGAGGAAGAGGTGGTAACAACAATAGAGGTTTTCAGAGAGGCAGGGGTAAATTTGGTAGAGGACAGACCCCTAATAGACAAGAAGATAATCATTCTATGGATAACAGTGTGGGTAATCAGTTTAGAGGATCTTTCCAGAGAGGAGGATATAGAGGAAGAGGACCTCCTAGAGGAAGCTTTCAATCCCAAGGAAGATCCAATTTAGTCTTTATTGGCAAGTGTTACAATTGCAACCAAGTGGGTCACACAATGGATAGGTGTCCTGAAAAGGCTTCCTCATCTTCAATGGGGGATCAAAAGAATCAGTTGGTGTGGGAGGATGAAACTCGAAGTGTTACTTTACCCATTTCCAAGGCAGGGCAAGTATTGGATGGAGAGAATTTGATGTTGAGAAGAAATTTGTTGAAGGTTCCTAACACCATAGACCCACCTCAAAGAAAAAATTTGTTCAAGACAACTTGTAGGTCTCATGGGAAGATTTGCATGTTTATAGTAGACTCTAGATCCACTAAGAATATAGTATCCACAGAGATGGTAGAAAAACCAAAACTTAGGAGGATACCTCATACCACACCCTATAAAGTTTCATGGTTGAACAAGGGTCAACAAATAGTGGTGGATGAACAAAATATGGTTGAGTTTGAGATAGGGGAGTATAAGTACAAGGTCCTATGTGAAATAATACCTATGGATGCATGTCATCTTCTCCTAGGATGCCCATGGCAGTCTGATGTCAAGGAAATAAATGATGGAGAAAAGAATAGTTATGTGATCACCAAGATAGGGAAGAAGTTTCTAATGGATCCATTGCAAGAACCTAATGGGGAAAAGCATGTGGGAACCAGTGTGATGTTATTGAGTGGGAAGGAGTTTCTAAAATCCATGAGGAAGGAGAAGGGATTCTATTGTGCAGTGATAGTGAAGCCAAAGGACGACACCAAAGTGAAAGTCAACATGCCACCAAAGATACAAGCCTTGTTGGAAATATACCATGACATAGTGGATAATGGAATTCCAAGTACATTTCCACCTATGAGGGATATAAGCCATCAGATTGACCTCATTCTTAGATTAAATTTTCCAAACAAAGAAGCATATAAGATGACACCAAGTCAAAATGCAGAGATAGCCAAATAGATTCAAGATTTGTTGGATAAAGGTTTGATAAGGAAGAGTTTAAGCCCATGTGTTACATACCTGTAGTAATTGCACCTAAGAAGGATGGAAAATGGAGGATGTGTACCGACTCTAGGGCTGTAAACAAGATCACAATCAGGTATTGAATCCCAATGCCCCGTATAGAAGACTTGATGGACAACTTGGGAGGTTCTTGTTACTTTTCTAAGGTGGATTTCAAGTCAGGATACCATAAAATAAGAGTGAGGCCTTGTGATGAGTGGAAGATATCCTTCAAGACCAATGAAGGGTTGTATGAGTGTCCCTTTGGCCTAAGTAATGCACCTAGCACATTCATGAGGCTCATGAATGAAGTACTAGCAGATTTTATTGGCAAGTTTGTAATAGTTTACCTTGATGACATTTTGATATTTAACAGGTCCAAGGAGGAGCACATGAAACATTTGGATATGGTCTTAAGGAGGCTACATCAAGAAAATTTAATGATCAATCAAGAAAAGTGTGAGTTTCTAAAAAATAAGTTAGTTTACCTTGGTTTTGTGGTTGCTAGTGGATGTATGAAGATGGACCCTAATAAAGTTAAGTCTATTTTGGAATGTCCTACACCTAGGTCCATAGGGGATGTTAGGAGTTTCCATGGGTTGGCCTCGTACTATTGGAGATGTGTGACAAATTTCAGTCATTTATGTGCCCCTATTCTTAACACCATAAAAGATGGAATCAAATATAAGTTTGAGTGGACTGTGGTAGCAGACCAAGGGTTTGAAATTTTGAAGAACAGGATTGCAAAAATCCCTACTATTATGTTCCCTAATTTCAATCAACTATTTGTGGTAGAGTGTGATGCTAGCAAGCTAGCTATTGGAGCAGTGTTAAACCAAGAGGGACATCTTGTGGCTTTCTTCTCAGAGAAGTTAAATGAGGTTAAAAAAAAGTATTCCACATATGATTTGGAATTATATGATATGGTACAAGCCCTTAAAAATTGGAGACACTACCTATTACCAAGGGAGTTTGTGGTCTACACTGATAACCATGCTCTAAGTTTCTTGAATGGGTAAGAAAAACTGAATCAAAGGCACTTGAAGTGGGTAGAATCATTGCAGGCTTATATATTTGTTATAAAGCATAAGAAAGGGATTAGCAAAAAGGTTGCAGATGCTCTTAGCAGAAGAGTACTCACAATACAAGAGATACAATTGCAAAGTGTAGGGATGGGTGATTTGAAGGACCTCTACAAGGAGGACAGAGATTTAAGAGATGCATATGAGGCAAGTGTGAAGTTCCACCAGGGCTTCAAAGTGGATTTCAATGATTTTATGTTGCAGGAAGGCCTATTATTTAAAGGACATCTTATGTGTATACCTCAATGTTCAATGAGGGAGAACATTGTTAAGGAGAAACACCAAGGCAACTTGGGAGGCCACTTTGGAGTGGATAAAACTTTGGAGCAAGTGAATAGGCATTACTATTGGCCTAAGTTACAATCAAATGTTAGAAGATTCGTAGAACAATGCCATATTTTTTAGAGGGAAAAAGGACAAAGCAACAACAGTGTGTTGTATCAACCTCTTTCCATACCCCAAAGACCTTGGGAGTGCCTAAGCATGGACATTGTTTTGGGGTTACCATAGAAAAGTAGGGGTCATAACAGTGTGATTTTTGTGGGGAACCATTTTAGAAAAATGGCACACTTCATTCCATGCAAGAAAACCAATAATGCTTCTCAAATTGCAAGTCTATTCTTTAGAGATATTATAAGGATCCGTGGATTTCCACTGAATATTGTAAGTGACAGAGATAGTAAGTTTATGGGTCAATTTTGGAGAACCCTATGGAATATTCCTAGAAAAAACTTATCTTTCTCTTCAGCCTACCATCCATAGTCAGAAAGAAAAATAGAGGTAGTCAATAGGTCACTTGGGAACTTACTAAGATGCTTGACTAAACAACATAGACAGTCATGGGATCACATCATAGGGAAAACATAGTTTACCTATAATGATTCCTTTAATAGGAGTATAGGTAAAATCCCCTTTGAAATAGTATATGGGGTCAATCCTAGAAGGATTTTGGAGTTGAGAGATCTCAGTTTGAAGGACAAGAGGAGTGCACAAGGAGAGTCATTTGCAGAAAAGATGAAGGAACTTCATGACCAAGTCAACAAGACTTTACAAAAGCAAGTGGAGAAGTATAAGTTCAAAGCTGATCATACAAGAAAGTATTTGTAGTTCAAGGTTGGGGATCTAGTACCTACCTATCTTAGGAAGGAGAGGCTACCCATGGGTGAGCTAACTAAACTACTCATGAAGAAGATAGGGCCACTGAATATTTTTTGTAAGTATAGCAAGAATTCCTATGAGGTGGAATTGCCTCCTAATTTGGGGATTTCACCCTTTTTCAATGTTTGTGACCTATATCCCTACAAGTGACCCTTTCTAGACATAGGCTAGACTACTCATGCAGTTTTGGGGGATGATGATTGGGTGAAAGATTTGCCTACCCAAATGCCACTGAAGTTGGAAAGTGTACTGGATTCTAAAGTGATCAAGAAGACAAGGAAAGGTAACTACAAGGATTACCTCATCAAGTGGAATGGACTACCTAAAGCTAAGGCCACTTGGATGATAGAGGAAGATATTCTAAAACATGGGGTCACCATTGAAGACCTCCTAACTCAAGGGACTTGAGTTATTTGTCCCAGGGGAGTATAGTGCAAGGCACCTCCCTATTTTATGTTTTGGTGTGTTTTAGGGTTGTCTTCTATGTTTTTGAGTGGTTTGGAATAAGGTTCAATGGGTTGGATGAAATGATAGTCAACTTCATGTTTGTAAGAGCCATATTGGTCATTAAGTGTTTTTGGGGTCATTTTGGCTTGAAATGGTGAAAATTTGATATCTTAGTGTAATGTGGGTTTGAGGTGTCTTTTAGGACCCTACGTATCCTATTTAGTGTCATTGAAGTCAAACTCACCCATCAAGTTGACAAAAAGAGTCAAAATGCTCAAAGTGCAAAAAGTTGCTAGCAACTTTGAAAGTTGCTTGAGCAACATTTACAAGAAATTGAAAAATGTTAGATCAGTTGTAACTAACCCATGCTTGGTATATGAGCATGGATTTGATGATTTGGGATGGTTAATGAAATTTTGGATTGCAACATTTGTTTTTGTGACCTCTATATGGATGATTGTAATTGCATTCTTGTAATCTACATTGTTTCCTTGCTACTGTACGGTTGTGTATGAATTGGCTAAGTAGATCGGACCCCATGGGGGTGTAGAGTTTTCAAGTATCTTTCTTATTCAATATATAGTTTACTTTCAAGATTTTTTAGTGTAAAGGTTACAAGATTTTGTAGGTCACTGGTCTATAAGTGACATTAGAGTGCTACTTAGTTAGAAATGGCTCTAACCTAAGAACCCACTGGTGGAATTGATTGAAACCATGGGGGAAGTAGGGTTAGAGTCTATTTATAGGATTTTTGTTTTCATTCTTGAAGTTTCAATGGATTTCCTAGGCCAAATAAGAAGCCCTGTGGCTGACTGTTGAATCCAGGTGAGCTAGGACAGGGTGAAGAAAGAATTGGTTCGAACACCCACGATCTTTGGGGAAAGACTTAGTGGAAATCTCAGATACCCTAGATAGTCTCCTAAAGAGATTAAAAGGTGGAAGTAGGTGAATCAAATTTGGGAGATAATCTAGACAATTATTTATGTTGACTAGTCTAGAGGCCTAATTAATAGGCTAAAAACTAGGGCCTGCAAGAAACTAGGGTTGTGGGTGCATCCAGAAGTTAGGAATTTGGATTCTAATAGATATTTTTGATTCCTTGAATACTTTCAAGGACTTTTGTGGAGTCATTTGGATATTTTGGGAGCATTGTCCCAAAAATACTGAATTTTGACCTACTAGGAATTGGGCAATTAGGCCTCCTACTTAAATTGAGACCAATCGGATTGGTAATGGGTCTAGAAGTTTGGGAAAGGTTTCTGAATGACCTTTGATAGGTCAAGAAGATAGATAAGAGTCCAAGTACATGTATGGTAATTTCCTAACCAAGGGTTTGGGATTCTAGGAGGAAATCTAGTGAAGAAGATTAGGCATTTCAGTAACTAGTTGGACTAGTTGAGCTTAGAAACTTTGGAATATTCCAAAGATCAACTATACCTTGGAGGAGAAGTTGATAGTGAGGGTCTTGGAGATCATAATTAGAGAAGAATCCAAAAATCAGTAACAATTGGATGGTTAGGGTAAAAGAAGAAGCAAATTAAGGAAGGAAAACACTAGAATACCAAACCCTCTGCATCACCTCCTTATCATGAATACACATTAGGTAGGATAAGGAAGAGAAAGAAAATAACTACTTCACAAGGTAAGGAGATATCCAATTTAACAATAATATATATTATGTCCTTAACAAAGAGTATTGACCCTTACCTCTAAGAGGATAGATAATCGTGAAAAGGATATATCACATAGGGAAAAAGGATCCTGAAAGAGGAAGAGATCTTATAATCAAGACCCCCACCGCAAAGGAGTGCTTAGGATAAAATATCATCTTCTAAAGATAAGAGGGACCAAAGGTTAAATCATCAAGGCCCCCTACGATCAAGAGGAAGAGGAATTATGGAATGAAGGAATCAAACTCTAACCCAAAGCAAAGGAAAGAGTTTATAAAGAACATAATTTGTAATAAAGAAGAGGTGATGACCTAGGATAATCACCTCTCATATAAGAGGGTATCCATCGCCAAAAGCATAAATCTTTATAAGGAAATAATGTTGTATTATAAACAAATGCCACTATGCTAAGGAAAGTATATCCTTAGATAGAGGAAGAAGGAAAATACCTTGCCCCCAAGGATGAAAGAAAGGGATATATCAAATTATATCAAGAGATGTTATAGCAAAGAGATATCTTTACAAAAACAATGTCCTAGAAAAGATATCATGAATGATTATTCATGAAGGAAGTATGTATCATAATAAAAAATTATAACGATAGAATATAAAAAGAATAACCAATTAAACTATAAAAAAAATGCATGCTAAGAGAAAAATGGATCCTAGAAGATTTGAAGGAAATGCCTCTTGCCCCCTAGTTAAGAGACAAGATGATAAAAAATCTATTTTATACAAGAATGAGGGGAACGTCCGATATCAAAATTATGAAGAAATTGTAATACTACACGAGAATGAGATATAATTCCTAAAGTAGCTCTTTCTCTAACATATAGTTTGAAATACATACAATCAGAAAGTAAATGTGTATTACTATAACAAAAAGCACATTTGTATTTAGAGAGAGAATTTTTTGGCATGGGTTTAAAGATTTCTTTCTTAGTATTCATTAACTAGACATACACTTTCTTAGCCACATCTTGAGGAGTATCAGGGTGATCTAAGGAAGGGGTTGGAAAAAGAACATGAAGAGGAGGATGATAGTTAAGGTGAGACACCTTGAATTGAGAAGGAGGGAAACCTATACCATGCATATCTAGTTTAGGGTATGAATGGATTGGGTTTTTAATGCCTTGTTCATTTATACGAAGCCCTAAACCCTTATAGCCTTGTTTATCCACCATAGTATATCCGGTAGTGTACATATCTTGCGAAATTCTACAAGAGGAGATTGATTATGGTGTTCATGATAAAATGTTGTATATGGTGGAATGGTAGGTTTAGAAGAGGTTTTCTTGTTTTTCCATTTAATATCATCATGGATTGGATAGGAAGGGGAAGGTAAATGGAAGAATTCTTGAACATCAACATCATGAACCTTAGCTTGAGCCCCATCATAAGTGTGAGAGGAACTAGGGATAGAAGATGGAGAAATAGAAACAAGAATATTTGGAATTGGATTAGGATTGATAGCATGAAGATTAGGAGGATTAGGAACTAGATTAGGAATGATAGGATTAGTATTAGGAAGATTAGTAAATGCGGTATCATCTACCCAATTCTTCACATAATCCAAAAGAGCAATAAGTCCACTACACAAATCCTTGATGAAAGTTTTGAAAGTAGGAATACTAGTATTAGTTAATCTCAAAATAGCATAAGAAAGCGAAACATGAAGATTAACAAACATGATGAAATGGATGATAATATCATAAACATCATAACTACTATAAAGAGATGCTAAAAGAAGCATAATGAGAAAAGTAACCATACCCCAAAGCATCTTAAAGATCTTCATAGTGAATGAAATGCAAGGAATGTTTTTTATATTTTTATGAGTATGTAGATTTTTTTGTATTTTAAAATGCAAGAGCATAAGAGAAAGCTAATTTATGTATGCAAGATCTAGTCTCTAAGGAAAAGAGGCAAAGCATCTAACACCAAAAACAAAGAGTTGTCTATTGCGGGTTCAACAAAATGTAAGATATAAAATTTTACATTTAAACATGTTTATTTTGAAATAAAAGTATTTGAAATGTAGGGGGTAAATAAGATGCTCTCCTTTTATCCTTAGATACACAAATGAAGAATCCAAATTAATTAACCCCAAAAGAAGGATTAATGCATAAATGAATCAATCATTTGGAAATAAGAGCAAAGAGGAAGATCTTAAATACCCATTTATAGATTTGAATGTGTGATAGGTTTAGATAGATTAAGAACTTTAATTGAAATGGATAGGAGAAAAGTACTAACATTGAAATGTTGAAGATCTGAAGAATGTTATTTTGGGGGGTCTGCATTCATTTTCTAGAAAATTGGAGACCGGATCTGGAATAGAAACACAGAGATGAACAAAAACTCAAAAATATTTTTTTGTTTTGACATAATTCTGATTTTGACCCTCAAGTCAATGTCACCATTGACCCACAATTTCCAATTTTGACCTAGGGAAGAATTGACCTAAAAAGTCTCTGACTGAAAATCTATTTCCGGTTCCCAAAAATTTTGCAAAAAGGGTATCTGAATCTACACTCCAATCCGTTGTTTCAAACCTGTACCTGCAAAAAAAATTGATGTGTTTGTTGGGGGGAGGTGTTTGCCTTAGTCAAACCCTGATTTAGGAATTAACATTGAAATCAATAATTGTAATAAAGAATGCTAGCAAGTAGTAGAAGTAAATCTAATAATGAAGCTATGATATTCAATATATAGGCAACTGTATTTCGAATGTAAACAAGTATGTAAATATGAAAGCTTAGGCTCAATATTAGAAACCATAAACATTCATGATTGTATGCTTGCAAACCACCTTGAAGGAAGAATGAAAAGGTCTTTTAGGATGCACAAAGGATCTTGAAGGAAGATCACACCACCATGATGGATAGATCTAGGGCTTGGACGATGAATCTTGAATGCTTGAACTAAATCCCTTCTAACGCTTGAACGCTTGAATCCTTGATCTTCAATGGAGAACTTGAATGCTTGAGAAGAAGACTTGAACACTTTAAAATCTTGAAAACATGTAGAAAAATGGATGTTTGAACTTCTCTTAATTCTTAGTACTTCTTCTTGCGTAGAGCTTGAGATTATCCTTCTTATCACTTTGTTCCTAGTTAGAGAAAATGAGAGGAGAGAACTTCCTTATATATGAAACTAGGGCACAATCTTCTAGAGAGGACTACATAGGAGAATAAAATTTCAATTAGACCCATATCCCTAGAAGAGGACCTATATTAAATATAATTTAAGAATCGTCACTTTGGAACCCAAAATAGTTGACCCGGAAGTGGGAAATGAAGTTTTGATGACCTCCGGCAGCCGAGAGACTTTCAAATTTGAAAGGGGGACCCATGTCAAGGTTGAGTTCATCTTCAATCTAGATCAAGGTCAAGATCAACCTTGACCTAGGTCAAGGTTGAGGTCAACCATGACCCAGGGAGTCAGAACCCCTAGAAAATGTGTCAAATGGGAGGGATGGTGCCCGACGATGCCCAATCAGGGTCCTAAACAGACAGAGGTGTAGGAAAAGATGCAGAAATGAGGGGAAAGTATGATGATGGTCAAAAACACTTCCTAAGGAGGGCTAAACATTTTTAACATGGAAATGCTTCCATTTTAAGATGATACAAGTATCAACAACCGATCTTGAGATTTTGAAATGGGAAAGAAAGAACACAAGAATATTTTGTAAACAAGATTTAAGAAATTGAATTTTACCAGCTTGACTAAACATTTTCCCTTTCCAACCTACGGGTTTATTCTAGAATCTCTCAATAAACATTATTCCAATATAAAGAAGAAATAAATTTACCTATAAGGGGAAGTCGCAAATAAGAGTTTGGGAGAGGAGAAACATGAAAA